>PNEQ01116185.1:17117-111252 GCA_003012365.1 Medauroidea extradentata | reverse complement strand
TTCTGGATCTACACACACCTAAGCAATCTTTTCATTTGAAGTATGTTACGGGACATTTAGAACAAGCTACCTTGTGATTCTACTCTGCTCTTGGTTTATGCTTACTGAATTGTTAATTGAATGGAAGTACTACAATCCTGCAGTTTTAGTCTCAACTCCAGTTTTGTTTATAACTATTGCGCTTAGTTCAGTGCAGTATTGTATGAAGTAGATGTGAAGGGCTTCAGAGAATTATTTCAAACTGTTACAAAGTTATTAATGTGTTGGGATTATTTAGTTTATTGTAAGCTTCGGGATTATTATGGAGGTTATTTATGGTTAAATGGCTATGACAGTTTTGGTAAATGGTAATATTTTATTCTACTACCACGGCAGGTACTCTGAGTACAAAAATGTTGCAATGTATTTTATTAATTTAGGATAGGAGCGCAACAACACTGATTATTAATATACTAAATTAAATCGAGGGTGCTGCCACCTTACCATATCTGACGACCTTACCGAAAGCTGGATTTATGAGGCAGACGGTCGACTGACGAACACGCCCCCACCGGGACTCGACCCCTGAGCCCCAGAGGAGAACTGGACTGCTGTTGATCAAACGAGTGTAGGAGGGCTACAGACCTGGTTTACTTGGTAACAACGCGTTATATAGGCGTGCTTGTCGTCATTATTGCGGCACTACGTGGGGAGGGTTTGAGGTGATTTCCTGTCTTCCATGATATACTAATGCTTGACTAATTGCAGTCTGAACCTCTCGCTGCGAGGTCTGCTTGGCCATGTCATAACAAAATGCCATATTCACGGCGAAAATCTGCGCTAAAAGTGATTTGCAGCGTAAATGTTTCTGAGTAAAAATATCAAGCTGCGTTTCAGTTTTCCGTTTTATTTTATTTCTATGTTGTATTGATAGTAGTCTATTCATTTATATTCGTCCTTCACCTTCATTTAAAACGTTTTTTGAACTGCCTTTTCCAAACATTATTCTAAGCAAATTTTTTATTTGGTTTCTTTAACGTATGTATAAGCAATATATAAAGGCTCGGCCTATTGCTGTGAGAGTAAAATAACTCAATATAAATAAAAAAATAATAATTTTTTAATGAAAAGGTAAATTGTAAAATTTATATACGATGTTTTAGCATAATGCATGAATTCCCTTTGAAAAACTTACAAATAATTTTTCTGTTTAAATTGTGGATTGTCGTTCTTCTTACAACGTTGTTACTTGCAAACCAAATGTCGCTGGCTCAAAATACAATCTTATAGTTGAACTAACCGTGCGATAGTCATAAATCAGCTACTAACACATACGAGCTTACTTTGAATCGTTAATATTAACTATTGCGATACGTTTTAATTGATAAATAGTTAGACAGATAATTGCGAGCTATTTACAACTGTTTTTGATGTATTTATAAAGTATTGTGCCACGTTATTTGTCCATGTGTTACAGAGATAGCCAAGTCGGTATTGAAACGTGTGCGAGACGTGTTATTGATCGTCTCCCCCCTCACACACACTTCACACACACATACATACATATACACCCTTCCCTGTCAATCGCAATCCTCGCTTCACGCGCGGTGGTGCGGCACGTGACAGATGATATAGGCTTTATCGACAGTGCTCCAAAAGTTCACACAAAGGCGATGAGAACATCCTAGAAACACCTGCGCGCGTGTCGTTTCTCACTGCGAAATGCGGAAGATTACGGATGATCTGTATTAACTGTCCGAACGTTCAACTTTTTGCTGGTGTCTCACTTTGACCAACGACGGAGAAGAAAGGCTCTCCTCCTTGAACCACCAGTGGAAAAGAAAGCGGGTGTGATGAATACAAATTTAATCCAACCAACTAATAGTAGTAAGTACTATTATTTAAAATGTAGTTCTTAGAATAATAACTCTTCACGAGTTTGGCATCACATTCACAACCAGACGGTCTGTATCAACTGATTGAATGTTCAGCATTCTGAAATGACGAAACCTAACCTTAACTAACTTAGCCTCAACATAACTAACCTAAACTACCATTGCAGCTAAGGGCTTTACGGCTCGTCGACAGTGATGTCATCAGAGACGGTGACACATAACTCAGTACAATAGAAGGAGCTGGGAGAGGAGTCAGCCATCGCCTCTGTTTAGGAACCGCCCAGAATTTGCCTGGAACGATTTCGGGGAACCATGGAAAACCAAAATCAGGATATCTGGAGGCGGGAATCGAACCAGCGTCCTCCCGAATGCGAGTCCAATGTGTTACAGTTTGGCCACCTCATTTTGGTACTAACCTTGAGTATTTGGTCAGTTAATACATGTGTTGCCTGATGGATCATCTGTAGAGATGATGGTTTATCGCGGGAAAACGTGACTGTTTGCTGGATTTCAACACATGTCCAGCTTACCAGAAGATTTCCGGCTTTGGTTTGTACTTGGAGATATTACTCTATTTGAATGAGCCGATAATAATCCTGGTATTGCAATATTGTATAACTGTTATTGGTCTGCAGACAGCTGCATTGTATCATAAGCACATCGACGATTCATATATGATGAAAGAAACTACAGCGTTTTCAAGGATACGTTGGCTCGAAACATTTTCCCGATATACCATCATCTCTAATCATCTGCCCTACATAGTAGAGCAGTTGAACATTCGCATTAGAAATAAGGGCCACATTTATTAGCCTATCAGAAATAGCAATTGTTGTTGAAGTTTGGGACTTGTTTCACGCATTTTGGCTAAGAAGGAATGGAGAAAGGGCGTTGAAAAAGTTTCTATAAGTTAAAATTCGGACAGTTGTATTACTCCCGCCATGGAATAGTTCCCGCAGTCTCCGAGAGGCCCTTTACTACATCTGCCAGTGTTGTCAGGTTTTCCCACTTAGGTTCATGTTTTTTTTTTTGACACGGCAGCGTTAAACATTCCTCAATAAGGTAACTAGTAGGCTTTACTCTGCCGTTGTATTTATGATCTATGTATATAGGTTTGGTTTACATCGAAGGATGAATGTTTCCCGACGTGTTGGTATTCGTTACATCTGCCACCTTCATGAGTCGTGCTGACCAACTGACTAACTCAGTTAGTATGTCTGCATAGCTCCTACGGCTGACAAAAGTTATGAATAAAACTGGAACTTAGTAGATTTTAACGCAATTTAGGATATTAACGCATGTTGTTTATTGTAGTCACAAAAATAGTGTTTTAATGTGTTTTAGTTTTTTTTTGTTAATTGCATCTCCGGATGAGCATGGTAGACTTGCCAGATTTTCAGAACATTGATAAGGGACACATAGCAGCACTCTTTTTTTTTTTTTTAAGGTCAAAAGTGATGATTGAGACTGGCATGCGAACAATATACTGTGCTAATTAATATCAAGCCATTATATAGCAAAAACTAAATAATATATTTTTATTTGCTTCATAAAAGAATGTAATTTAAATAAAAACATTATACACACATTTTTGAAAATCACTAATTTGTGATTGAAGTTGCAGCACAAGCATCATATTTACAACATTCCTTCGCGATAGTTGTGTTTCTGTTACTGTTTGCCACTGCTATCTACTGTATCCCAGTCTAACCTCGCATAGAGCATCGGGCGGCCGCGCGGCCACATACAGATCAAGTAAACATTCTACTACACAATATTAAATACGGGATTATTAACTTCCCGTACGATTGTAATACGGGACACTGATTTTTGGTCTTGAATACGGGAAATCCCTTGTAATACGGGACGTCTGGCAAGTCTAAAACATGGCAACACTGGATACGGAGCTACGACTGGAACTACAGATGTCTTCAGCGTTGCGTGGGTCGTACCAGATTGCGTCAACTTCTTTCTTTGTCTTATACTCTCAACTTCATAGTCAGTGACTTAGGGCCGTATCTATAGACATCTTTCGAATGACAACCAAATGCTCATCAGTGCTATCTCTATGGGGATAGCAGTTGGTTTTCATTCGAAAGAGATTTATAATATCGGCCCTGAATGTTTTTAACACTGTGTCTTGATATTCTACACGTAAATAACACATCTGTTGTATCATAAGAACATTTTTTCTCATTGGCGCTGTCAAATGAGCGCACAAAGACATGCTGACAATAACAGTGAAAGATATCCGAAGATGCGCATATAAGGTACTGAATGAAACAAGTTGCTGCTAAATTATTTTCACCAATAAATCAGTGGCTCTATGGATTTTGTGCACATAAAATGTTTAAGGGTCATGGAAAGGTGTACGATGTCGAGCGGACGACCGGAATATTTAATCGTCAATCAAATCTGAACTACTCATCAACATTTGATGAGAATTTTTTCCGCGTATATATTTTATCAGTAGATGTATATTTATATAGCACCATTCTGTAGTATGCTTTACTATCGAGTAACAAATTAAAAACTACACACACACACACACACACACACACACACACACACACACACACACACACACACACACACACACACACACATATATATATATATATATATATATATATATATATATATATATATATAAAATTACGGGCTTGAAACCCTAAAATTAAAAAACGGAAAACAGTAATTTTAATAATGTGTAATATGATAATATCCAGGTCTCAATAATAACTAAAAATCAAAAATATTCGGGTTATTATTTTGAAATGAGTTTACTGTCAGAGTATCACTATGCGAGAGGTTAAGGGATGTTAAAAGTATTTCTAAATCAAAACGCGAGGAGTATTTTTGATATTCGGTTATTATAGACACCTAGATATTACCATATTAAAAATTATTTCTAACACATGGTTATACTCAAATAAGCATTCCCTAGAGATTAATATTATTTAGAAGACTATTGATGATGATTCTGACCGTGGTTGTTTATATGCATTGGATATTTCAGTTACAGATTAATGCATAACAAACTGATTCAATCAATAAATTATGAAATCTCGTCAGCTTTATGTCTATTTTCAAAGTGAAATCTGGGAGAGTATATGTACTGAGTCACGGCTAATCGATATGCTTTGATAATGTAATGATTCCTCAGCTAGTAATTTAGTGTAATATGAACAGAACGAAGAAAAACAAATGCTTTACTGTTAAAAGGTATGTAAATTTACTAGGAGTTCCGCATACAAGCAGAACGAACAAAAATAAGAGAAAACTAGCGCTCATTTCAGCCGGCTGCTCGAGTACGCGTTGTTGTCCTGTAAGTAATTTTGCCTAATGTTTAAGCAAAACGCTAGGCAAGACAACTTACGCGAAAAATAGGCAAAATGACGAAAGAAAAATCTCTTTTAGAAAATAGATACTTTAGCAATACGACTTTAGGCTAAGTTATTTTAAACAAAACTACTTTTAGAAAAATGAATTTAGACAAAACGACTCCAGGCAAAACGTTTTTTTAGGCGGATTGACTTCAGGCAAACCGCCTTTCAAACAAAACGACTTTAAGCAAAATGCGTTTAGGCAAAGCGAAGACAGAAAACGACGTTAGACAAAACGGCACGCTCCTGGCAGCTTTAACCAAGGCCGAGACTGGATTATGAAGTTCAGTGGAGAATTTAGCAACCGAAGAAAGAGGATGGGGCTCCAGGAGTACTACGATAAAACTCCCGCACCACTCACATTTCCCTCACAGTGCTATTTATTTACGAATCCTTTTACAGGTTGAATACCACTATAGGGGCGTATTAATGACTGGTGGCGGATAAGTAAATTCCCAGTTAAATTTTTCCTTTCATCCGACATGTAATTTTTTGTTGAAATTGTTAGTAAAACAACTGACTTTGTTGTTAATTATCATGATATAGGTTTTTAAGTGTCCTGGAAGTTTGAATTCTGAGTTGAAAATAAAAAATACATAAATATACCCTTTTACGAATGTCGTAAAATATACACACTTTACTATTAACAGTCTACGTTGAGCAGCTAAGCCTATATTTAGAACGCCTTGAAACTAATCACTGGGCTGCGAAGGGTACTATCACACAGAAAACAACATATAGAAAATGGCGTTTCATTTGCTCTAAAAAATTAAGTCTTATTCTTAAACGTGGAAGAAACTCTGTTTCGTAGTATACAGTTTGCTAGTTGCAGCCATGTTTTGTTATTTTGAGGTAGACGTAGTCCTAATTAGTTAGGATTGAATGATTAAATAAATTGTTTGTTTATCGTAATGTAGAGCTTTAAAAAACGTATGCATTACGCATTACATTCCATACTTTACTTGTTTCGGCAGAACTAAATGTTGCCAGTTCTTGAAGTAGAACTGCCCAGGTTTTCAAATTTAAATTATTTAAAAATTGCGCGATTGTTGGTTTTTCACTTTATTTTAAAATTAAAGTTTTGAAATCGCTAGGACATTATAGAACACCATCTTCAGTAACACATGCAAAAATAATACTTTTAAACACGACTTGCTTCGTGTTTAAACTGCTGTCGGTTATGTGAACTCAAGTGGAAATGCGCGCTCAGATTAGTACCGAGGCAAATCAGAAGTGGTGCCCAGTTTCATAGTGTTGTCGCTTGTAAGTGGCCCGCACATAGGTCTGGGTCACTTGAGGGCGTTTGTGTGTAAGACTGATAACCTCGTGCCGACCTGACGTGTTGTTTCAGCGAGTTAATGCAAACAGCGCTTGTCAGTTATTTAGCTGATGTTTGCTTTAATGGAGTAGTCATGTTTGCGGCAATAAAGGTAATGAACTCTACACTTTGATTTTGGCTTTGAGGGTATTTAGTGTAACATATTGCTACTGGTAACGATACGTTTGTGAATCACTTTTACATCTTCATTATAAACTCAGTAATAGTTTACAAAAATTATGCAAGACAAAGTATTTGTTGTTTCTTTTTTCTTAAGGAAATGTAAATAAACTCTTCAAAACTAATTAAAATTAAATGTTAAAGACGTCAAAATTTATTTTGCGCAAACAAGTCTATGACGTAACCTGAACATGAGTGACATAGTAAAACTGAATGTTGAAAAGATAATGCGAACCTCGTATTTACTCGTTGTTTAAAAGTCTTTACGTCATAAGGATTTCCGTAATTATTTGTTGCTTGTGTGTAATTTTTTTTTTCCGAAATTAAATATATTTACTTGCTAGAAGAGAAATAAAACGAAGACAAAAGTGTACTAACTTGAAAACATAAAATAACTGATTAAGTTCAAGATAATGGTTTCTATGCACGATACTAACAAACTGTTTTGTGTCGGTAATGAAAATACTGAAATGTGTTCCTTAATATGTTATATCTTCAAACTGGTTAGATTTAAATTAAACTATATTTTCTTAACGCAACAATAAAAATTAAAAAAAAATTAAAATAATTTTACTAGTTTGCAAAAACTGATTTTTTTACAGGCGACGAAAAAATAATATTCTGTATGTAGGCCTACCTGAAAAAAAAAAAAATAACCTTTCTAGGTATTCAGTGATACCTGAAAATAACAATTCCTTGATGGTAGTCTATAATAATATAATTTTTAAAGTACACTCTAGTTTATATATATATATATATATATATATATATATATATATATATATATATATATATATATATATAAAATTCTCAATATTGCCTCCTTTAATTTGGCTGTAGATAATTGTTTATTCTGTAATTTAGGTGGTAAATATGTTAACAATTAATTAAACATGAATTTTATTTCAATAAATGTATCCTACTTTCTACTTTTAAATGTATTTCATAAATGTATTTTATTATAACAGTTATTCAACGTGATAAATAAGTACCTAAAATATGAAGTGATTGCTATGCATGAGTGTTGTGAATGGTTTCTATCCCGATGAATGGTGAATACAGTCCTGTGTGCGACTCTTCAACGTGATGCAATTTACCTTCCGCTAACAGCGCCTCTGATTGTGCGGGCCAGGTTAGTCAGAGCCAATACTGACGAGACGACCTGTCCCCTTTAATTGACGCGATACACACTTACTAGAATTCGCATGCCATTCTCCACCGAAAACACGTGCAGTCCGACCTAAGTACTAATTTGTTATCCACTTTGAAGTGATGGGAAGATTAAACGTTTTAAAAACATCACCCCCTTCGCCCCTCGCAACCTGGTCGCGGTAAAATGCCTCAAAGCGAGCGGACCGGCCTTTCATCCCGCCTAACGACACATGAAGCAAATAATCACTACCGCGAACGCCCCTTATTCCCTTTCCCTCACCCCACCAGCCCCCTCACCCGGCATCGGTCCTTTGACGCCGCAAGCTCTCCGCTCTAAAATGATTGGTGGGATTTACGCCGGCATCGTACAGTGCGACACCGAATCCATTCTGAATGGCATTGCAGAGGATGGCTGACAGCGCTCTCGTGGTTTCATGAGTGTAATTTAGCAGGATTATTTGTATGAGGATGGCTGTTGGAACGCGCAGTACTTAAAAATTGCGTGCTATGAACACTTTTGATCTACCGGGAGAAACGATTTTTTTTTTAAACAGTAATCAACAATTTTTCGCTTGAGGTGTTTTTATTTTGATTCACGCAATAATTAAAAAAAAAAATAATATGTCTACGTATTTTTATATAAGCAAACAAATGTACCTTCATTTTTATTTCAAATTTTTTTTTATTTCTAATATAGTAACGTGTATGCATGTCGGTTAATATGGATTTTAATGAAAGGATGTAATAGTTACTTTCTAGGTTACAGTAAGGAAGTAATGTTCGTAAAGAATATTGAAATATTCTTAGCATGCTTCACACAAGAAAAAAAATTTCTTTCGAAATTCATTGTAATCAGTGAGATTATTTTTAATGCACTAAATAAAAATTGTAAGTTACACAAATCACAGTAACCCAAATAAATTCTAAACGTATTTTGCAATTATACTGAAATCTCGGTGGTAAAATGTGCACACCAAAACTATACGCACATACACAGGTATATATGTAAACGAAAAATAAGAATAATTACGACGTGATGCCCAAGTGCAAAATAGCTAAACAGAAAATTTTAATAAATTAAATTTTGCTCGCTAAAAACCAGTCAAGATCTTCACTGTCGTAGTTCCAGTGAATCCTACCGCATTAAAACCTACAGACACAGAGTCAACTTTTAGAATGGATATGCAGATATCTGTTAAATAAAACCAACTCTGTTGAATGCTGTAAAAGTTAACTGTCTGAACGGAACAATTAAAGTAAAATTTGTTCAACTCCTGGCGGTTTGCATTGAAGTGCAAGAGTTTTTGTTGCTATGGAAATAGTCACCCTTGTTTGGTTTTGACACTGTGTGAGCGAGTGTTTCACTATTGAAAGGTTGAATAGGCATACATAACTAGAAACAAATCAAAAACTTTCGAATAATCACTCCACATTGTAACTTGCATTCCCATTGTTGTAATATGAGCTATAACCAAAAATTGAATCACTGCAGTAATAATTACTACAGAAAATTTTGTAAAATTGGTAGATACTTTAGTTTGTATGTAACATTATAATACAATTAAACTTTAAGCAATCAGCTAATACGGAAAATTAAATTTATTGTTAACGTACAGTAACAGTAACTGGCATTTTTTCTACGATATTTCCACTTCTTTAGGAAACTGACGTCCACAGGTAGGACATCTGGTGCTATATGGTAAGGGTGATAACTGCAGTGATATACCATTTACTTCCGCACGGAAGAGGGTGAAGTGTCAAACACAACACCCATACTGAACTGGAGAAGATAACATTAAATTTAACCTCCCCGGCCGGGAGTCGGAACCGGGACACTTAATCCACCGGCCATGACTTCTTATCAGTGTGACAAACAGTTTTGCGGTGGTTTCGAAAGTATTATTTTTAACGCAAATTAATACATATAACAAAAATTAATTCTTACAGTTTTGTGTCTGAATTTTTTTGTTGCAATAGGCCCTACACCAAACGAATTTTTAGATTTTTGCCCCGCAAATAACATATATTTTGTGGTCAAAATAGGCCAAAATGTAGCAAAATAATTTTTTTGCTAGCGAACCGTTCATTATTTAAAGGAAAAAAAAAACGCTCTGGCAAAATTGTGTATCGTATGACTGTAAACAGTCTCAAGATTTTTTCAAGGAATTTGGTTAGAAAATATTTGAGTTATTTGCAATTGTTTGAAATAAATTAAAGAGTATGGTCTTACCGGGCCCAATGACTTGTAATTAACGTGCATATTGCATGCACGTATTTACTGGATATTCTGTAGAGGGCATGCGAGAACCTTACCACATTAATCCTGCACCGAACTTGAGACGTTAAATTTAGAGACATGTCCTACGATAATATATGCGTGCAAAATTTAGGAACGCAGTAAAGATTATGTCCCCTTTAGGGCTACACGCCCAGGTATCATTTTGTGTATTTATTATCGAGTAAAGGCGGTCACATGTTTGGACTGCCCGGGATTTGAACTTGCGCCTATAATGTGACGACCAGTACAGTAGTACAGTTAACACTAGAAGGGCCTTACTTCGTGCGATGTTGCCACATTGTACACAGTGAATGTAACCATTTTTTTGTCACAAATATTTTCGTCTTCCATTTCGTGCAGGTTTCACGTGGTGTGTTTCTTGTACGCTCGTTTATTGACGATCTGTACAATTTTGTCAAGTAACCTGTTAATCATTTTACTACGCGCTTAAAAAATGGTCTCAAGACAGTCAGAAATTCACGTACAGCCGAAAGTTACTGACATTGTTAAATTTGCAAAGACCATAGAATTATCGTTAGAGACACAAGAAAATCGCGAAAATAATCTATAGTATCCAATAGTCTTCAGTATCATTATCATACAACTATTGGATGATGCGATTTGTGACACGTGTGAACAGTTTTGAGACAAATCACACACACGTTCTGAGATAAAGCTGTATAGTTCTAACTGGAGTTGAAGAATAAAACTGTGCTTCAAATAAATAACCACGTATATAGACACACAACCGTCAGTGCTATAAGCCTATTCTGGGTGTCGAGAAACAAACGCATAATAATCACACCCCGCAAGGGCTAAATTGGAGACGAAAATGTTGGCAAAATATTGTACCATGACATTTTATATGCCCAATGTGTTAATACAGCACTATGGTTAGTTTCATATTGCGCTCCACAGATATCCTAACCCTGCTTATCTTATTATTAGAGAGGATGGTATATCGCGAAAATTTTTCGTGCCAGCATACCTTCGGAAACGCTGTAGTTTCTTGCAGCGTGTATGACTGGGTGATATACACCTGACACCACGTAGCTGTCTGCAAAAAAATAACAGACATCAAACATAACAACAGCGGGATTCTTATTGGCTCAGTCAAATGAAGTAACAGCTCCACGTACAAGCGAAAGCCAGTAATATTTTGATATGCTGAACGTGTGTTGAAACCCAGCAAACCGTCAAGTAATCCTGCAATATATAATCTTCTCTTCTTATTATTTCTGTTACTACCTACATATTTTTGGTCCAGGTTAAAATTCTGAACACTCCAAACATAATTCTATGTTTACTTGACTTAACATCCGTGAAATAATACGCTAGGGCCCGGTGGTTTTCGCGAAAAGATTTTTTGCCCCACTTTGTTTCAGTGTCTTACGTGCACACCTGCCGTTCAACTTCATGGCTATTGACAGAATGTTTTTGTGCAGAGTCGTTATTCATTTGACTGTGCCAATCAGTACATGGATAACTGTCACACATCGCGTCTGTGATTTGCGGGTTTAACCTCCACACGCTGGGTGTTGCGGCATCCAATCACTGACCACATAGCAGAGATGCAGGTGCGCACGTAAGGCACTGAAACAAAGTGCTGCAAAATTATTTTCGCGAAAACTACCGGGCTCTAAGTGGAGCGCAAGAGGGGACTGTCTACGTGCAGTGTTGCCACATTGCGCACGAAAAATGTCATCGCACAACATTTTGCCACTAACATTTTCGTCTCCAATTCAGGTCAGGATTCGCGCTGCGTGCTTATAATGCGCTTGCTTCTGGACAACCTGTGTACAGCTCAGAGTACACCAAACAGTTAACCTTTACCGTGATTGGTCAGTATCTCTAGTTATCAGTGGCGATTGAGAGGGGGGGGGCAGGAGGACACTGTCCCTCCCCTAGAAAATAGGAGAGGGACAGCACATGCATTTGTACCCACTCTATGTTTCAAAATTTAAAAAATATTACAATTTCTGCCAGCTGTATATTCTATATTAACACACTAAAACCTCATAAATAGCAACTTATTTGCACATTTAAGTCCAAATTTGCCTTGCGTAGGGCCCCCGGATTCACCGATTTAATAAGTCGTTAACTCGGGAATAAATTTCTGTCAACGATCCTGTACACCACAATAATGCCTTCCGTCGCCGCTGCTAGCTATCGTATGTGAGAGTAAACAGTCGTATGGCGAGCAGCTATGGCCCTGGGGGTTGTTCCAAGAGTAAAGTGGGCGCGTAAGTGGCAGGCCGCGAGACAAATGTTGGCAACACTGTGACGGCTGCATGCACAGGCGAGGACCTCGCAGCCTCTGAGAGCAAAGTTATGTCGAGTGCGAAGGTGGAGAGGGTGGCAGTGTTATTGCGACAATACACACAGTCGTGTTGTTTGCGTGTGGGGGCCAGGAGGGGAGTGGGGTGACACCTAAACAAAGTTTCTGCGTTCCCGCCCTTCCCCAGCCAAGGAAAACCCTCGTGTAGGTTTGTAGTTTCCCAGTGTCTCCAAGTTTCGTGAGATATCCTCCCCTCTGCACCCCTCGCGATCCTCGAAGTTTCGGTGACGTGCTGCAGTGATTTATGCGGGCATGCCGGAACCCTGAGGGCTGCTAAGAGAACTTGGCCATCCTCCATCAGTTACCCTTACGCGCGAAGCTGTGACAATGATCGCGTATCGCCTTGAGAACAACACAAAGCTACAAAACGGCCTGGGTGGGGGAACGGCTGGAGATTTTAACGAGCTAAAACAACGGAGGGTCCAGAAAATATATCTAACATTTGCTGGCGTAAATAATTATCCCTAAAGGTATTAAATGTTCTCTACGGGAGTTCCTAGATTATTGCCATTTAAGGAAGGAAACATAACTTCAGTTTCCTTGGTTAATACTTCGATTTAAATATTTCATTTTACAAAAAAAAATTAGATATTAATGCATAACAAATAATACAGCATACATATTTCTTGGTGACTGAGCACATGACACCGTATTTTAGTTTTTATTTCCGTATGATTCATTTATATTTCCCGGACGTGTTATTAGGAAATATTATATTTATGACAAGTTGAAATTTAAATAAAACATGACTTATTTTAACGGACTGTAAAGCGGAACATAAAATTGACTACACAAATTACAAGAACTCAAATGCAAAAATCCTAAAAAAAATTATCAAATTCCGTTTAAAATATCTAATTTTTCTTCGAATTTCTAATTTTCTAATTTCTTAAATACAACCAGAGGCATCAATAAAAAATAAGAAATTAGAAATTATTGCATCGAAATTAATGTCTCACAAGCAGATATGGGTGAAAAAATTATAAATTTTAATGACATTTGTATAAGAATTATTATAACTAGCTAATGTTTCATGATGCTATTCTCTAGCAGCCCAGATTTTAAGTTTTTGAAAAGTAGAACATTTTATAGCTATTTACGAATTTAGTGGTAATTAAAGAATAATTTCATAACTGATAAAATTATTTTATCGTAGATATTCGATGTTAACACCTAGTATTATAATTAACACCTACATATCACTGGAAATATTGGCTAAATTGAGCTTTGTTAGTTATTATTTCCAATTTAATAACACGTGGTATAGGACTAGTCATTCTCCGATATTCACAATGAATGATGACAAAAATCTCAGAAGAACCAAACGCTGTGGCATATCACGGATATGTGTGTGTGTGTATGTGTATATATATATATATATATATATATATATATATATATACATATATATATATATATAATGAACTGCCCCACTAATTCATTCTCTCATCAACAACGCACAGCCTAAACCGCTGGACCTAGAAACGTGAAATTTTCAGCGTAGCTTACCCTCACAGCAGGCACCCACTAAGTAAGAACTTTCCGAAAATTGAACATTAAAGGGGTGAAATGACGCAAAACGTGTTTTCGCGAAATTCTCGATAATTCTCTAACCTGATGATATATTGTATATATTTTTAATTCAAAACATCACCTAAGCAAATGCATATTTCATAATTTTTCGATTTTTGAAATTCGGAAATTAAGAGGATGAAAATCTATTAAATGTATTTTCAATAAATCATCTATTTCTCTTAAACTACTTCAGATATCTACGTGATCTTTGCATCAGAATGGTGCTTATATTAATGTATAGTTTTAGAGTCTTTTAAAATTCTTTCTTGAAAGCCAGTAAAAATTAAACCGTATCTCCTGAACCATTTCAGATATCGAGATGGTTTTTGCTTTAAAATGAAGCTTAGGTAAATACCTAAAAATATATTTTAGGATACATGCTCTTTTCTTTAAATTTTGCGTACGTAAATATATACAAACCAATTTAAGGTAATTCGCAAATTAAAGATATACAGACCATATAGTAACACCATAAATAAATACGTTATTAAAAGTTAGTTACTCTTTTCTATAGTACACGCGGTTGATGCCGCAACGGGACATCTAGTGTATGTATGTATAGGCCTGGCCTGACATAGGAATTGAATATTAAGGGCCCTTAGAGCAAGCGCGAGATGCCTCGGTGGAGACAGACATGTGATAAATACCTAAACTGGCTCTTGCATCAACAACCGTATTATAGGTCATTCGGAATAAAGTGAGCACTAAAGATTTAACCTTTGAAAAAAATCACTAGCCGTTGCTGCATATAATTCAACATTGACAACAGTAACATTACTGCTTATACAGTTGGCAGCGAATTATCGCACGTAGTTCCGTGTATTTTATATTTAAATACAACATTATTGAAAGAACATCAAATGGAATCGACCTCTTCGTATTTAATATACTTTAAAATATTTATTTATGATAATATTGACATACTTACTGTCTGTATAAGTTTACTTAAACGGCACCAGTAGAAAGTGATTTAATCCGGGCCGTTCAAATTCAACAGTCGTCAGCGAAAGGCGTCTAGCGCTACGCGCACTGACGTAGTTAATTATTTCACCGACAGGTGGCATCAGAGTTAGGTTTCAGCCACTTAGCTTGGAAGCGTTGAGTGACGGTACAAGAGGAGAGCGTTGTTGTGTTTGTTCTTTTGTTTAATTAATATGGGTTTCTGATAAAACACATTCAAAAGTATTAGAAGTGACTGTTTCCTCATTGGTAATATGTAAGTTGTTATGTGTTACGATCGCCAACATTAGTATCTTGAGTTAGAAACAGCAATTTTTTTTTGTTTCGTACACTAAGAAAATACGTTGTTTTTGTTGAGTGCGTCGTTGTTCATGGTTTGAATTATTAAATTGCGTGTGTCATTATGGCGTGTTTTTTGTGGCGGTTTTGAGTTATAAATTTGATTTTCATGTGTACATATTTACCAGATACGTAACGGCAATAGTGCGGGTCGTATAAATTAGAGTCGACGCACAGAAACCAGTATTAAGAGACGTTAACTCGCAGATATTTATAACTAAGATTACTATTATACGTTTTATTCACTAATCACTACCCGTGTATTTAATGAGTAGATATTGTTGATAACATGTTCAGCCCAGTGTAATGTAGATGTAAACATTGTACAAGCCTATGTAAATAAAAGCACGTGGCAATGTTTACGTTTGAATACCGCGGAAAGATATAAACTGGCCGAAAATAGAAATTAATCAGGGCTTTTTTGAGTGCTCACTTTATCCCGAATCACCTATATCGCTTTGATACGCGGGCCTTGAAAACTTCGTGTGTAGTGTTTTGGTTGGTGGCTTTTCCCTATGGGACTTTGTTATTTACGGAAAGTGCATGGTTTTATCCAGCGTATGTTTCTGAATTTTTGTTTTACATTTCCGGTTGGTATTTTTACGTGACAGCGGTCTGGAAAATCCGTTTTTAGCCATTTTTAAATGTTTCGTATCGATGTTTCTAAGTATATTTGGAAAACCAAATTATAGGAGCATAGTTTCAAATGTAATTTCTTTTCGTATGTAAATACACCAACCACACGTTTAGAAGTAGTTTGTAAAAACCTTTCTCTTAACAGCTTGAAACAGTGTTACTACTGATCCAGCTGCATTAGGCTCTTATGCAAAATAACGTGCCCACTCACTCACTCATTAACGCACAGCCAAAATCGTTGGCTATAGAGACATGAAATATACTGAATGGCTTACTCTTCTGCCATAAACACCGACTAACAAGGTATTTTGAAATACAGAAAAACCGTGTGTGAAAAGTGGTGAAATGTATTTTCAACGAACCGTAGATAATTATATAACCTGGTGAGCAATCATTTAATACTTTTATTTCAAAATATTGCACAAACATATACGCGTTAAAATATTTTTCGATTTGTTGAAAACAAAAGTTAATGGGGTTAAAGCCGAAAATGTATTTCGAATCAATCGTATATTTTTCTCAATCCAAGTGAAATATTGAGGTGATATCTACTTCAGAATGATGCTCTCGTAAATACATAAAAACCAGTATAAGAATTTTTCTAAATTCAACTTAGATAAAGGTTAAAATTATTTTTTTTATTTAACCCTCGATTTGTTTTAAACCAGTTGAGCTATTGGTGGGATTTTTACTTATAAATTGTTATTACGTGAAACATACAAAGATATTTCTGGATTTGTTTAAAATTCAGCAGTTAATGTAATGAAAACACGTAAAATGTATTTTTCGCGAAATGCCCCAAATCTCTTAAACTCTATTGAATATCTCGGTAAATATGGATGAATGCTTAAGGCCTCGCTGATTAGTTTTGCAGTGGTTTCGAAAATATTCCTTAATGCAAATTAATACACGTCTCAAAAATTCATTCTTACAGTTTAAACACGTATATATCATCGTTTGTATCTGAAATTTTTGTTGCAATACACCAGACGGATTTCTAGATTTTTGTCCCTGAAATATCACATACTTTGTTGTCAAAATAAGCCAAAATGAAGCAAAATATGTTTTTGATAGCTATCAGTACATTATTTTAAAAAAACGCTTTGGCAGAATTGTGTTGCTCATGACTGTACATAGTCTCAAATTTTTTTGAAAGAATTGGTTAAAAAATATTCTAGTTATTTGCAATTGTTTGAATTAAATGAAATATCATGGCCTAAAGCCATGCTTTTTAGTTTCTTCTGTTTTTGTGACAATTATTTTCTTAAATTTAAACGAGAACTGATATGGCAGGTTTGTTTAAAATTGTTTTATCGTGTTAGCAAATTTTTCCATAGCAATAAATTATATGGTTTCGACTAAAATGCAATTAACCTTAATTAAGTTAATCACATAATTAGTTATAACCATATTAATGAGTGTCTTGAAAGAAAATCAGCGAACCTGGAGAAGACGATTTTCAACAAATCTGCCGGACAGATTTTTATTTATCCTCTCGTTCAGGCGTAAAAAATTATATGTCAAAAAACGTATAAACTAGAGAGCATGGCCTTAATCTATAACACACCTTTCCTATGCCATGGTATAAATACACTCCGATGACATTGGTGAGACTAATTACGACGGGAATAACTTAAGAGGGTGTGGTACATAATTCAACGCTAAAAGCATTAATCTATAACTGTAGGTTTCTTGAAGCCCAATTTGCGAAATTTAAATTAAACTATTAAACAATAGCAATCCTAGACAATAATTTTAGCCAACGTTTTAAACAAAATTCTTTCCAGTTTTGGGAACTTCTGAGGCACAATCTCTGACGCCGGAATTTCGTGCTTTTAACTGCGGCGCAAGAGATCACGCGTAACGAATTAGTAATTCTGGATGAATATTTACTCATAAAGTTGGTAAATACCATTATCTAGGATTGTCATTGAGTATTTTATCCATATTGGCTTCGAAAAAAGCGTAGATATCAATAGATGTTTTCAGCGTTTATTTATTTACCACACACTCGCAGAACGAGAAAATTAACATCCACGTAGTATAGCTATCGAGCAATTAAATGAAATTGTGTTTTCCAAACTCTGTGTAAAAGTCACTGTATTTGTAGTATATATGTAGTATATTCAGTTATGATTCTTTGTATTAAGGAGGGGGGGGGGGCGATATGATGCACGCACGTTAGAGGCAGTTGGATGATTAATAACTACTATATTTCAAGTAGTGTACACCGATGCCGATGCCATACTTTTCCCCTCGGCGGGTTTGAAGTGCTCCGCTTGGACCGTTTATACACTCACGCATTCATGAGCGCACATCCCAAACCACTGAACCTGTAAGTATGAACATTTAAGTGTGGCTTCTTCCTTTTGTGGCGTAGACACCCACTAAGGATTGAAAATGGGTGAAATGTATTTTCCCCGAATCGTCGATATCTCATAAACCTGGTGAGCTATCGTAATGACTCGGCGTGCTTGAAGATACATATTTCTGCTGAGAAACCTTTGTTTGAAACCGATTAAGGCACGCAACATAAAAAAGAGTATAGTCATTAACCAATATTTAAAACATATTTTATTTTTTCACTTTTCCAAGCAGGCAATGCCGTGGCCGGGCAGCTAGCAATATTACATAGCGTGTCTGTCCCTGAATAAAGTTTATAAA
The DNA here is from genome assembly GCA_003012365.1 of Medauroidea extradentata. Lineage (NCBI taxonomy): Eukaryota > Metazoa > Arthropoda > Insecta > Phasmatodea > Phasmatidae > Medauroidea > Medauroidea extradentata. The sequence continues at coordinate 92,552 of PNEQ01116185.1, read as the reverse complement.
GTTTTTAGCGACGAAGTAGGAGATGCGAAGACTAGTAAAATGATACAATACACTTAGGGTCACAGATTTGGGTCTTTGCGTTGGCGCATTTCTCGAAATCTCCCTCATCCACTCGACCTTGGCAGGTAACGAATGTAATACTAGTTGGAAGCACAGAAATGCAAGTTTGTAAGTTTGACGGCAGCAGTAGGCTTACGTGTCACTGAGGTGCAGATCATGGACCCCGGAATGAAAAGTCAGAGATAACCCGATACATTCCCATCTACCTGCGGTGTCATCACACAAGAATCTCTCATGTGATATTCTGGGAGTAACCCCAACCGGTCATATAACCAGAATCGTCTTGGATGTATGCGACCGATACACCACCGCTGCTACTGAACTTTTATAGCTCGGCCCACTTGATGTGACGTCGCATACTGCGATCTGTTGCTTAGTCAACGCAGATTGAGATCCTCACAAAACATGTCTTTGTGTCGATTTTCGGGTATTTCTCAGCACCTGCGACCCTCTTCGCATTTCTTACAATGTGACCTATAAACTAACCTGCTTGTTGCTCAGAATCTGTAAAATGTACGTAGACCTATATGCAACTTGTAACTTTTTGTTCATCTCGGCGAGGCCCATATTACCACACGACGTTAAAGATTTTATTTCATTAACACATTAACTGTGAGCAAATAAGTATTTGAATTAAAGAAAACAGAAAACGCTACATGATTTTTATCTACATTTTAATATTTGAAGCAATATTTCAATCTTCCCAATAGAGGACATTGAATGGTTTCTGCCTGAAAGAATTATATTGAAAGGTGCTTAAGCCCAACCGAATATCATTTAACAAGTAAATCCCTGTCCTTTCCCTCGCCAAAGTTCCAATGTAGGCAACGCCCTTCAAGCCCGGTTCACACTACCCTTAATTCTCTACTCAATACCTTATTTAATTTTGTTTGTTGTCTATGTTTTGTACACACTATTACTGATTACTTCTATGCTTCGGTACATAAAGGATAAAAATATATTTGAAATATTGGTTGTTATGTTCCATAAATTACAACAGTAAAATTGCCAAAAACTATTTATAACAAGACTTGCACGTAGTTGCCAAATAAATTAAACTACCTTGTATTGTTTAGGTTTTGAAATATCCCACGGTCGCATGTCCAGTAGGAAACAAGAATTTGATTTATATTCAAAGTAGGTTGGAAACTCTACTTTTGTACTTCGCATGCGTGGTGGCTGAAACTGTGGATTACGCATGCGTGTAAACATACACTACGATGAAAAATATGACGGGCTCTATCTATGAAATTTAGTACGGAATTCTGTCTGTGGTGGGTCACTGGCGGTACACTCTGTCGCAGTGCTACAAGTACTGAATTAGGCACGGAATTCGGTCCTTAATTATGGATGCAGTGTACAGGGCTTAAGATAGAAATCTTTAGTCGGCTCCTTAAAAATAGTTTGCTCGATATGATTGTTTTATGTAATATCACAAGGTATGAAATTCATTACTATACTTAAAAATAAGTGCGTGTACTTTGCTATTTCATTCGTCTGCCGTGTTTGCGTAGTCGTTTTAAATGATCTGACTGTAATTAACAACAACGTTAAAACATGGTCGCAGTTGATAGTATAACACGTTACATAAATTGTAATAATATCTCATTTTAATCATAATTTTTCTGTAACGTAATGTCGCAGAAACAAAATAATATTTAATTTAATAATTATCGGACGAATAAACACTACCATCCACCAAATTACTCTATTACATCCAAGGGGCTGCGGTGGCCGAATGGTCAGACCATTCGCCTCCCACGAAGGTGATCCGGTTTCGATTCCCCCGGATTTTCGCATATGGGAATCGTGCCGGACGATGCCGCTGGTCGTCGGGGTTTCTCGGAGTTCTCCCGTTTCCCCCTCCCATTCATTCCGGCGCTGCTCCATACTCACCTCATGTCACCCCTCACCAGCGCCAAAGACCTCGATGTTGAGCACTGACCAAAATTTCTCACTCACTCTGTTACATCCGAGGATAACATGAATCGCTGAAGACTGTGGGTACTGCTGTAATGGCACGTACCGTAGACTGGGCCAACAGTAGACTATCCCAGGACCTCGGCATGTGTTCGCTATCAAAACATATCTGCCTCGTTACCCCTTCCAGCAGTGACCCGACTTCAATCAGCGGATCTCGTTGTAGCGTCAACACGCCCGCTACGGGACTGCGATGAAGCACAACCGTCCAACAGACATTCCAAGGCTGTTACACGATTGAAAACTACAGGTTGTCCGTAAAAACACCATAAGTGGCACACCGTGCCAAGTCTGGGCAAACTTAGTGACGAAAATGTATGTGGCAAAATGTTGTACGACAACATTTAACTTGCACACCGTGGAAACAAAGCACGGAGATAGCCCTCTCTTGACCACCAAGTCCAGATATGATTTTATATTTGTTATGGTTAAGTAAACGTGGACTCGTGTTTAGACTGCTCGGGATTTTATTCTGCGTGCATAATATACAGTACTAGTGAGATAAGTAAAATATCTGTGCAGCGCAAGAGGGAACTACAGTACTACGTTGCCAAACTGTGCATGTAAAATATCACCGTACCTTTTGGCACTAACATTTTTGTCTCAGATTTAGCCCAGGACTCGCGTAGTGTGCTTGTTACGGTCTTTTTTCTCCTGGACATTCTGTATAGCACTTCAACCAGTGGCATCAATATAACGTCAAGAAATTTGGTGCAAATTCAACGAATTTAATGATTTCCGAGCAAGTATGCAAGATAAGAAGTGAGCGCAGGTGAAGGGTGACATGATGTGAGTATGGAGCAGCGCCGGAATGAAAGGGCGGGGGAAACGGGAGATCCCCGAGAAAACCCGCCGACCAACGGCATCGTCCGGCACGATTCCCACATGTGAAAATCCGGGGACCGACCCCGCCAGGAATCGAACCCGGATCGCCTTGGTTTGTGGCGAGAGGTCTGACCTCTCGGCCACCGCAGCCCCCAAGATAAGATGTAATTTCGATCTCAGTTTAATATAAAAATGGTCAAATTCAGTTAGTATCAAATTACGTAATTTTTTTTAGAAGCCCAGATTTGAAGTATTTGAGAAAATTGTGATTTTTAGCTGCTTTTCAACGAGTTTAGTAGCAATTAATGATTATTTTTGGAATTTTCACAAGATATTTGCTAGTGATTGGAATTTACACTAGCTTTAAACACATGGTATCTTATAGAGTATAGAGTCATACACAAAATAGTCGACCGGGCTAATGTTAAGCAGCGTTGATTTAAAATTTCCGATTGAGTGAAAATCTGAAGTCAAAGTCAAGATTGTCGGTTGCTGAGAACCACAAATAAATGTTAGTTATTGACTATAGATAAATATATATTTATGAGTATCGTTTTATTTTGAAGTACTGGAGTTTCATTAATAATTGAAAGATATGTCTTAAACATACTCGGAGAACTTGGAAAATAGCACAAGTCAAATATTCGATAAATAAAAGTACGTTTTGTCAATTGATAGTGTTGCTATTTGTATGAATTAGTTTTAATGCAGTAAATGTTGTATTTATTGGGGCTTATTGTGATATATTTTCGGTAGCTTTAAATGATACAGCTTTGTCACAAATGTATACTGATTTGAAACATAATAGTTGCATTTAGAAACAGTATTCTCTACTGCTTTTCAAATTATCGTTACTTTAACTTAACATTTGTATTACGTTTTGATGAAAATACTTAAAGTTACGGTAACGTAAAGTGTTACTATTAATTGTGTACAGGCCGTCAGTCTAAGACCAGGTTATGAACGTCATGACGCTGATTGTACACGAAAACCAAAGTTGAAGCATTACAACGACCCTGTCTTGCCGGGGCATATACCTGGGAGAAAGGCCATATAAGAAAAGAGATTTCTAACGAGGCGATCCATACATCAGTCACAACTACGGACAGAGGGATAGTTTTTTTTGTGGCGTTACATAAGGTCCTGCCCAGGCTGCCGAACGGAGCGCATAACTTCGGCCGTTACCAGATTATACTAAAACTATTTATCGCACTTTAGTGTTGCATGCTACGGCCGAGTACTCACTTGCTTACAGCCGTCTGCATACACTTGTAGCAGAAAGCTGTTTGCAAACAGGTATATGCGAGTGAGTACTCGGCCTAAAGAATAGCATTCAAAGAAAGTTATAGCCATTTCTAGTTCACTGCTAGTCATTAAAGTATATGGAGAAATTGATTTTTTACATAGGAAACTATTGCAGCAGAATATTTTAAAATGTATAGGCATATACGATACATTTTTGTCTTTAATAATACGTAATGAAATTATAAAAGTCACCACTCAAAGTCTCATACAGGTGCGTTGTTCACGAGAAGACTACACGCCAGTTCTGTGACTTGCGCCTAGAGGTTAGCGAGAAACGAAATACGCGTGCTGTGTCGGCCTTATCGCTTCCGCCCTTTTAGGCCCCGAAAGCGCGAAATATGTTCACCAAGACGACCACTTTTGAATTTCCAGTTTTTGAGACAAATCATTTATTAAAATTGTATTATCAAAATTTCATCTTTGACAAATCATAGGATATAATTTTTGTAAACTACTTGACAGAAATAATAATAGAATCTTTCATAAATTTTTCATGCAGAATCATTGTAAGAGAATGATAGATTAACTTTCAAGACTTATCTTGCAATGATTCTGCATGGTAAACTAATGAAAGATTCCATTATTATATAAATGTCAAGCAGTTAACGAAAATGTTAATGCTACAATTTAAATAAATGTTATGGCTCAAAACTGAGTGAAAATACAATAAAATTGCCTGACACTCCCCCTTAAGGGGCCCGTCTACATTGCGCCTTAGTGGCCGTTCGATCTCATGGACGTGGAGTTTTCCCCCACAAAAGCGGAATTGGGTCAACTCTTGTTGTGGAGGAGGTTGTCTCTCGCTATCTCTGTTGTACTCTCGGCTCGGTCTCGAGAATCCTTCAATTTTCCACAACACTGGCTGCATACTCACACAGGACACATATTATAAGAACTAGATTTCCTCAAAATTTTCAGTTATTACAAGGTACAAACAGTCACGGGATCGAAAGCTAAAAGATAGATCTACTTAGGTTAAATGGTTTTAAGTAGAAATAAAAAAAAATAACGGTATTACACAAGCCGGAAAAGGCACTAATTTGGAATGTTAAGGCCCCATTTTCTAATTACTTAAGAAACTGATAGAACTGAAACCGTTTACCCTTAGTGTGAGGTACCTTAATATCTTTTATATGTCAAACACACAATCTCACGACTAACATTTTCTGTGAAAAAAAAAAACTATTCTCCTGAACCTCTACATCACAACTTTCATGGCAGGTAGGCGAGCCCCTTAAGGGCTCCGTATGCCTACACTTTGGATGTCCAGAAACGACGGAGCTATACGGGCAATCTTAAAGCATGCATCAATGCAGCTTCACCACAACGAACCAAGCACTGAACTGGCAAGCTAAATTCCCACCGGTTAGTATTTTACTATGGGAATTAAAGCCGTGACGTCATACATTTTCAGCCTGTATAGCAAAGTTCAGTCAGAGATGAGTTCAGTGCAGGTTTTTAACACGAGTATCGCATACCTCTGGTTTGCATTTATGTTACTGGGCTTCGAAACGGTTTTCTTAACGAGCATGGTGTCTGAATGACATTCCGTACTTGTATGAAGTGCATTTTTTTGCACATTGAAACAATGGGCAAATGTGATATAGTTTCGTAGAAAAATGTATTTACCTGAACTCTGCAACGCATTCGAACCTTAAGACAAGTTCTTATCTCACGATTTACCCGTTCACAGCAACAAAAACAGGTAGCAAAATGGGTGACACCTGTGCGAACTCATGAATAAATACTATTGTTATGTGCTAAGCTTTAAATTGAGTTGCAGTGTAGTTATAAAGTATTATTTTTATGGAACTTAAAGCGACATACTTTTAATGTTATTTGTGGGAAGCCGGGTGTAAAGACAAACTAAAGCTACTACATCTCAGAGGAGAAAAATACTTCATTTATAGTTACTTTGAGACTTTGAATTAACCTATTTTAAAAGGCATGACAAAATTTTTAAAACGTATAGTAATAAAATAGTGTTATTTAGAATTTTCTTGTAGAAAGAATGTGCGGGAAACGTTATCAGCACTTCAATGGTTTTGCCGAAAGTGTTTGGCCGGAGTAATATATCGAGGATTAGTGTCCCGTTCCGGATGGAATTGTTCCGATTATTGCTTGTGGGAAACGTGGCGGACGTTGTCGTAGGTTGGTGACATTCCTTAGTGATCTCACTTTTCCCTCGCCTTGCATTCAGACTTTCCTTCATCCTAGCCCTGGTGCACAAGGGACAGACCTTGAGCGGGGTTACTTACGCCCACTTGCAGAAGTTGGTAGAGGTGTTTCAGCATGCTGTGAAACCTACGAACAGATTGCTCGTCGGAACTGAGGCACGCAGTAGTGGTCTGTGGCGCGGATCTGGAGTAATGTTGATGTTGAGAATAGGTTCTGGAGCCCTGGAGGGTGGACACCTGCTCGGGTGAAAACTCAGATGCATATGGTACTTCACAGAGGGGATCGGCGTGGAAGCCCCAGCCTTTTGTTGAGCCGGTCGCGGGTTGGACTCTGAGTGATGGTGGTTGAATCTCCCGCATCGGAGTAGATCGGAGGGTGAGACCATGATCATGTCCGCTTAGGGACAGCACACGTCCAAGAAGCGGTTTCGCTGAAAACACTGCCTAATACAGCTTGCACATCGGTTTTTTTTATTTTAACCTATGTTAATATGACAATGTATTTAAAGATTTCTAGCACTGTAGGTGAATGATTAAGAGATATCTCGTGGACATAAGCTGTTGCAGCACTATGTCGTTCCAGAGAACAATCGGTGAGAAAAGTAACGAAAAACCCTGAAAGAAATCATGCCGAATAGGCTGTAGTTAACACATTCATGTATAAAAATTAGACACTAAACATTCAATTAACTGTTTGTGCCAAATCACCAGATTAGAAGAATTGTCTCAACGTGCACTACCAAAATACAAAAAAATAAAACTATTGAAAAATCAATTTTAGCATGTTTAGTTAAATATATTAGACAGTGAAATAGTACACGCAATTCATGGATTCACGGTATAAGATATTTTCTTTCATAGATGCATTTGGCTACGCAAATCTGAATGTGTTCAATAATACGACGAGGTGCATTATCATTAACGATTTTAATTGTTAAATATTCAGTAGCCGTGAAAGAAAACAGTGTGTGTACAGGATGTCTTGTCGAAGTAGAACTTACACACACAGTAAATGTAAAATCCTATAGGTTAACTGTTTGCCTTACACAATTATTTTGAAGCGACTTTGTAAGCCACTTAACTTACGCAATATTTGTAGTAAAGTAAAGAGTAATTTCTGTGAACTTTTCTGATGACTTTGTTTGCTTTATAAGCAATTTATGCTTTTTAAGAAATATTTAAGCGAGACACAGAAAAATGATTCAATAGAATGGTAAACTTGTGAGATTTTGAACTATATTTAGAATTATTTGAAATACCAATCGCTGTAAAGAAAGAGAGTTTAATAAAAAATAAAATTTAAATGACGAACTAAACATAATCAGGAATGCAATATTTATATTATTGTGGTTGTTTAAATTTATTGAAATTAACCAATACTTGTTTTAAATAAACCTTTAATAATTTAACTAATAATTATTTTAAATCCTTAAAATAATCATTCGTACCTATTCAGCAAAATTAATACTAAATTAATTATAACTTCTTATTAAATATTTCTAATAAATTATTATCAGCAAATTATTTTTCAAATATTATTACACTAGTAAAACTTTACGCAAAGTTGTTCCATACTCTAAACATTTACCTGGCCTGTTAATTTTGCTAGAGCGTCCACCGAAATACCCCTGACTCCGGAATATTTTTAGAATTTTTAGTCTGGTACTCGAGCAGCTTATGATTTCTTGCTATAGTATGTTAAAAGCTGCGCTGTTTTATTTAAGTAGAGACCATGGTTATGATGCCTGGGCAGGCGTCATTCTTTCCAAAATACTCGCATCAAGAAGGGTGAGATATGGCAACCTACGTGTAAACTACCACGACCTTTGCTGCTTTCTGTTTGAGACGACTGCTCATTCCCGGTGAAATCTAACGCGGCGTGGATGCATATATTTATAACCCAGGGGAATTGGCGGGTACTTTTGTCGGAAGATACAATTTCAGAGCGAGCTCTGCAGCCAGAGAGACGGCACGCTGGAGAAAGAGCGAGAAACAGAGTGAATATTGCACTCAGATGTGAGAGAGTCTACATGTTGCGTTGCGAGCAAATAAAAATAGAGGCAGCGCTTGAAGCCTTCAGCTCACTAGGTTGAGTGTGGTACTGGTATTAAACTTATATATAGTGTGGTTTCCGTTTACTCCTTCCCTGGCAACACAGCAGCTTCATAGGTCTTATGGTAGAACAATAAGGCCTGTTTTCCATAGGGAAACATCTGCAGTCTGTGCAAGACGAAGTCAGCACTTTTTAAGACCAGACAATTATACACGCTAGTCGGAATAAATGGCTATGCACTGATTAAATGTTTCTATTATTCCAGATGAAGCAGTTTAACCTGATTAAATCAGAAAAATGTGGTAATAAGTAAACATCTGTAGATTCAGATGTCAAGTACAAAAAGTAAAAAAGTTGATCAAGGAATATTTACAGATTAGCATGGTTTTCTTCTCATTAAAATTAATTAAAATAGTTGATCGGAAATAGGGAATTATGTGAATATACTGTACACGATGTTTCAAAATTGCACGTCATAATTTTGGTGAACGATTCTCACACTTAGAGGAACAAAAAATATTGTGTGAACATATAGGCTCGAAAACTCACCGTTTTTGTACTACAGGGGCCGATTAAATATCGCCACCTGCTATTTGCACCGACGCAGCGCAACGCAAGTGCAGAGCAAGTTGAATAGGTATTCTATGGCATTACATAAGTATTTAATTCCATTGCAGCAAAACCAGACGCAACGCAGGTGCAAATTTTGCGTTGTGCCCATAAAATGCGATATTTAATCGGCCCCCAGGTCTCATGACTTACAGTGCAGAGCGTGTAAACTGGATCATCTCACTGTGAAATGCTGCATCGAACAATGCCTACCGTCCAATTAAATACTACTCGTCTGATATGTAGCCGTCAATAATTGACGCAATGGTATTACAGATGACCCAGCCTGCAGGCTATGCAATAAACATAATGCACTGTGAATTGGAGTGCGGAAACGGTGCATAATAGGATCCACTTTAGAAATATACTTTCGTTCCTCTATATTGGAGGAATAATCCCCCAAAATACTGGCATGCAATTATGAAAATTCTGGTGTTTTACTGTTGCATCTCACAGTAACATCTTGTAACTATTAAATTGCACTCTTCTGTTGCACGACAGTGGCACAGTGTTCTCAAGCAGTGGTTAAACACATTGCTTACATAAGAAAATACTAGAGTCCTAGTCCCGAACCAGCCATCCTAATTTTAGTTTTACATGACTCTCCAAAATCCCTACATGACAAATGCTGGAAGGCTTCTACGAGGATTGCTTTTTGTTTCAAAATCTCCGATGGGCTGTTGAAAAACAAGGAGTGAATTGTAAAATGCTTGTGCTGTCAAAAGATACATCTTTTAGCTGCGTTTATACATAATCACCATGCAGATTGTCGTACTAGTGCACCAGCTTTCCAATACACTCTGCAAAGAAAGTTGACTCCTGCCTTTCGAGCCTTGTTGTTTGTAACGCTCTGACTAAATTCCTTGCAGAATTGCGAATGTTTTCCTATGTTTGCCAGTTGCGAATAACATTATTTTTTTGGTTTTTCACTTGTATGTTTGTTTGAGTGTATTCTCTGGTCTTGTGTGACACGCAGTTTTCTGCGCTGGCGTATGTCCAAAATACGTCTTTGGTTTGTATTAACCCTCGCACTAATCGACCATGGCAAATAGTCCTCCAATGAGGGGAAGGAGCGTGGCGCTGGTAATAGGTAGACACGTCACAGGGAGGGGAAATGTACTGCGCCTGACATGAGTTCATGGCACACTGTCAGTGGTGACGTAGCGTGGCGAAAACCGAGCCAATTGCCTGTGTCACAGTATTATGGCCGGTGCTGTGATGCGCCACACTAGTTGCGTGCGGTCAAGGACAACACAGCGGTAGTTCGTTTTTTTTTCCCGCGGGACTTGTTGTCGTGGTCGAGTAGTATGTATATGCCTAGTTCGATTCCGTCGCGTAATCCTGTATTCCTGTCTGTCCAAGATAATGGTTCCTAATCAAATGACCTTGCTGGGATACTTTAACAAGGTCTTCAAATGGCAAGTTGACTTATAAGCTTCCTTGTCCTAAATGTTCTCCTAACTATGGGTAGCCAAACTAGTAACCTGTTTTCATTAAAATAAAATTTTTATTTAATCGTTTTAATTTTTAGAACGGAATTTCAAATAAACAAATTCAGGGGTTTTGACGGTTATTTCCGTTTTGTATTGTTTTGAAATCCATTTCTGTGACTTGCCTCCATGAGCCGGAGTAACCTTGGCCCTACACAGTCGGCGGGGCCCGGGTATCACAACACCAAGGTGCTGGATAAACCAAGTTAACCGGTGGCACAGCGGGTCGCATCTGCCCCGTTGGATTGCGCCCCACCGTGGAAAATCAACTAACTCACTTCAGGTCACTATAAGATACACACGTAACGGAAGATAAAATTGACTAACTCACTTCAGGTCACTGGACAAGTGTAACGTGACGTAAGATTGTCTATCTCACAGGGGGCCGTGGTGTCCGAGCAGTCAGATCACTTGGCTCCCACAAAGGCGATCCGGGTGAACCATGGTGATGGGCTCAGCCCGAATTTTTCGCATGTGGGAAATGTTGCGGGCATTGCCATTGGTCAGCGGATTTTCTTAGGGATCTCCCGTTCCCCCACCTTTCTTATTCCGTCACTTCTACATTGTAGGGCTTCATTTAATGTCATCCTTCAGGATATGCATATGCCTACGTGCGTCCAGTCAAAATTCAGCACTCAAGATACGAAACCCGGCCCTCGGGTGCACTCCCGTACGCTATTTATTTAACTGTCTCACTTCCGGTCCTGAACAAACAAATGTAACGGATAATAATATTAACTTACTCATTTCAGGACATTGGAAAAACAAATGAAACATAATACGGAATTAGCTAACTCACTTCAGATAAGCCTGTCTTTTAGTTGGTGGTTAAATGTTTTAATGACGTATGCATACATTTCCAACATGATATAGATGTTTGAATCTATGTATCGTTACAGCTAAGCCGGAACAATTATTTTTAGACAGTAAACATTTGTAAAATATATAACATGGATTTATGAACTTCAACACATCTCATAATACTCGCCTGTGAAGTGCTCAAAAACCTTCTTCCACTCCCTCAAAATTCACCACCAACCCTTCCCCCTACCTTCATAAAGATCCGATTTCCCGAAAACGGGGAAGCCACAAACACGCTGCAAGTTAATATCTTTTTCCGTCCTACAACCCTGCAACCACCGATAGTTACCTGTAAGCTATAATGGATACCGCATCCTCGCAACACACACCTCTTCCTCTCTCCAATCGCTCTGTCACCCCTCCCCTACCCTGCCTAAACTTCCGCAACCCTAAATGTATATTTTCCGCGCGGAAAACTCGCAGATCAATACCTCGCATCAGAGAAGCGCCTGGGAGTGCTGTCGATGTATTGGGAAGGCATGCTGACTCAGCTGAATTAATTAACTGCGCATACTTAAAGAGGGAGGAAAAACCTAATAACGAAACGCGAATGTAATAATAATTTTAATAATAAAATTTTGGCCTCGACGGAAGTCAAGTTAAGAATTTTTCTCCCACAAACAAGTCAAGAAAAATACTTTAAACTTTTTTGTGGCAAATGAAAGCGAACAGCGCGTTTTCTCAACCGTTATATTTTTAAAAATAACGTGTTTTCAGTTATTTTACGCATGCTTAGCATTTCGGACAACAGCAAAAATAAAATTATTCGAAACATTTTGCATCGTACCCACGCAAATAAATCCTCTCAGGATTGGATTGTTCATCTTTTCCTGGAAATGTATTTATAATATTTAAGAGTAAATTGTATTTTCTTTCAACATATTTCTTTCGGCTCGTGGAATTTGCTGAAACAGTTTCTCCTTATTAAAAGACAACTGTGGAGCAAATTAAATTAAAACTGTTACGTATATTGATAAAATTAATAGGAGTGTGGAATACGCGAAATATTTTAGTAATTTATACGCTCAGATATTTTTACTCTATGCAGATGCATATGTAGAGAGTTGTATTGGATCATGCATACAGCCAAACACGTGGATTTTCCCATCACACTATTTAATTTTGCTATTTTCTCTGACATTAAAGAATTTTCAGAAAAAAATGAAGCAGTATATTTCAAGAGTGGCTGGGTTGGTCGACAGGAAACCGAAAACTCTGAAATTCTGGAAATATTAAATGTATTAAATAAAAACGAGAATCATCTATGATAAAAAATTAAAAACTATTATAATGTGACAAAACAATATTTTATTTTTTGTAAATTTTTAAACCCAAATTGATGCGTTTGTGTGAACGTAAGTGCTTTTATATTTGCGAATTATTTCTATCTATGTCGACAAACATTCTATTATTAATAAGTGAATGATGCTTTGAATTGATTACATGAATAAAACCAGTTTGTATTTTCCTCTGACTAGTTAATATCGACTAAACGTCCCAGTGTTGGCGTAAGTACTGAATAAAATATAATTAGTTTGAAACACGTAAGTAGTAGGAGTGAATTATATTATGTAAAATCGTCGACGTACGCCACTGCAACAAAAAGTTGTTCCAAAAAGCTACGGAAGGAAAAAGTATGTTTTTATAGTCTGACTTTTCAGGGGACACGTTATACTGGAAAGGCGTATGCAACGATTTCACTTAAAAGTACAAAACTGAATACATTTACTTTACCTGATATAAAAGTTAACGAATATATAAAACATAGAATGTAATTTTTGTTTAATATTCTTAACATGATGATCTTCAAAAGAGCTCGCGTTTAGATGAACCGCCTACATAAATAACGTAACAGTAATATATCTTGTACAGTTAGGAGACGGCATTCCGTACCATAGATTACAAGAATTTAAGAATTGTCACATAATAGTGCAATAGTAGGTATTCTACTCCATGATCGTCATTTATGGAGTATATTTCTGCACAATTCCGTCAATAAATCTCTCGGCGCTAAGGAGCAAAAATACCTTCGGCTCTCGAGAAAATCGGAAAGACGACGAGAGAAAAAAAAATTTCTTCCATAGCCAAAGACTATTTACATTCCCGGGGCGCCATAACAGCTTTCCGGGAAATGTCTGACACGTCATGATGTGCGGAAATCTCGTTACGGAGCGCGGATTTGCGCGCGTCGTGGGGCCGCACGGCCGACGGAATACCAAGTCGGATTTCATACGGGACGTGGGGGCGTATCCCTGTAACTCGAGGGCCCCTCCGTACCACACACGCTGCACATGCCCGTGGTCGAGGATTCAAACGTCATGTGGCAGAGGACTGGGTAGGAGGTGGTCGCGCCATTTCTACGGGTGCTTTCAGTCGTATATCACTAGACGTATCTTCCCCGTGTCATCGCTGCGGAAAATACATGCATTCATATACATTTTTTTTTGCTGTAATATCCAGGCATTCAGAGGAAACTGTCATATTTTATATATAGCCGAGGATTGACGACAATTTCCTGGAGGATTTAATACATATGTACAAATTCCCCGACATGCAGTCGTGGATATACACCAACCAAATTAAAAAATAAATTTACTGAAGTAACTAAAAAAAATTTAGGCATCGATTGCCAATGTATTGCATCAACGTGATTTAATACCTAGGGAAATGTGTCTTAAAGACAAAATTGCAGAACAAAGGAAATATATTGATTTATACTTGAATTGTTATTACATAATTATTTCTATGCGATTGTTTTGTAACTTCAAACGTATTTAAATTTTCTTGAAGTTGTTTTTGAGGTGACCACAGCAATAAAATATGTAGAAACGCAAATTTAGAAGTCACGGTTACGTGATCATATATTAACTGCTGTGTAAAGAGTTCGGCTGTAATAGGTCTAGTGATCATAAGGTTGTCATGCAGTGCATGTTTACCTTTAGTATAAATCAAAAAATTAAATTCTTTAAAGCTGGGACATACCAGAATCCTTAAGCAGGCATATAAGAGAGGGAGGAATTATTTTATATGTAAAAAACTAACATTTAAGAACAATAATTTAACGTGTAGACTTTGTCAGCTTTATGTTATAAGCCCACTGCCTAAGATGTGCGTGTCGGAGCGATGGTGTATCTACCGACGATGGCGAGATAACCCTATTATCGGCTAATTTACTTCTTAAAATAATTGTCAGCGCTGTTAATAATGGGGCTTTTTCTTCACGTATAATTACTGTAGAAGGAATAGCTGACACTACTAGCCCTTATAGCGACTTGTTCACGCACGGTTTGAACATTCTGCGTGTGTGGACCACAGTAATATTAAATCTGAGCATCACTATCACCGCGGAGTTAGCAGCAACGTTTAGGGACTAAGGTTGGTGTGGAGGGAAGTTTCCGACCAAGTAACAAATGGATTAAAAAAAAACCTTTTACTGACATCGGAAAGTGCACCATGCCATGCGCAGAAAATAATATGATTCAATGACTTGTCAAACACCCGTAGCTGAGCTCGGAAGCTGCTTAAATACTGATCAAACAGTAGAAAGACGTAACGTAGAACAGCATTTCCATATCCTAGCTATGTAGCGCTTGTGCGCCTATGTTTCCAGGTATCACATATGTATCACAGTGTTTTATTAGTCTTCGTTTCCTGTCGGTAAATGACAGGGCAGGCCACGGATAAAGGAATAGCGACTAATCTTTTGCAGTAGTTTTTTTTTATTGTAGATTATATTGAAACCTTTTATATAAATAATAGGTCAAACGGGTATTGACTGTTTCCCGTTAACCAAATACTTAACAAAATCAACATTTAAAATTATTCATGTTCCGTAAGTATACGTACAATGTTTATTCTTTGTCACTAGCTGTATATTAGCACAGATTTTTAATCTCTTAGCGTGTTATATTTAAAGCAAGAAGGGAATGAAAATTTCATTAAATTTTGCGGGAATTTAGCCCAGCGGACATAAGTTCGAATCTTAATAACTGGAACCATTAACATATGGAATTATGTAACTTGATTAATTTATTAATTAGTAAACTAAGCGGAATGCCAGACGATTGGTCACAGAATTCTCTTAAAAGTGTCATGTACTGCATGAAATGCATTTCGTAGTTCTCAGGTACATATTTTGAATACCGTTATTGCCATTACCAAACTTGTACTATTTGACGAAAAATATGGCGTAGAGACTTCATTAGGGATGTTTTTGCTGTGAAGGAGCGGATAAATAATAAATGCCAAGAAAAAAAACATCGTTCATAGCTAGAACTGTTCTTAACAATTTATTAGCGTTATAGTAAAAGTGATAATGCCTCTATACGCAAACCTCATGATATTTTCTATGAATAGTTACTGCAACGTTTTTACCCTATTATATCTTATCACCTACAAATATTATTTTTAAATTTGTCATGATAAACGTTTCAAATCCTTAACTATCATTAAAGTAGAAAAAATTATAAAATATAAGGAAACTATTTTTTTATATCGATTTCTTATTTAATGCGAATTTATTTACTCTTGAAGCAGACATAGGCGAGGTATAAAAAAGACAGTGAAACAATGGAATATCTACATGTCATAAAGGTAAAAAACTTGAAATAATTAAGGAATGAACTTTTGTCGGCTCAAGAAGTCAGCAAAATTTAATTTCAGACAGAAGAAACAAGAAAGAATCTTGAGATATTCTGTGTAAGCGAAAAGAGAAAAATATTTTAATGAGCTGTAAACAGTTCGTGAAACAATGTGAGGTAAGTAAGTACCTAGCAGAAGCAGAATGTACGGATGAGGGAAAAAAGAACGCTTATACATCACCATAAAAGGAAAAAGTCAAACAGCTACAAAGATTCATCACGTGAAAATCGGAAGCTGTCCACCGTGAATAGAGCACGTTCTCGGTGTTGTGGTAGTTTGTGAAACAGTGGTTATGACCACAAATTCATATTTACACTGTTCGTGTAAATGCAATTTTTTTAAAACCTTAAAGGAGGGAGATTTCGAAAAAAAAAAAAAAAAAAAAACACCACGTGCAAGCATTGCAAGTAGTTTTCACAGACTAGTGGCCTCTACTCAGCTAATGAAATAGGAAGTTTTATGTTAACAACCACATAAAACTTTTTAAAACAAAAAAGTATACATTTATCTAATTTATATTTACAATCAATTACTCTCTAAACAATCTAATTTTATTTGTTTCCTCCCCCTCCCCGTTTGTGTAGGTCACAATAGAGTAGGCTACGGAGCTTAATTTTTCCAAAACAAAATAGTATTGTGCAATTTTGATTAGTTAATTTAGTTTAAAAGAATATTACACGTTTTCAAAAAAAACATATTTATTAGCAAAAAATACTTTAATCACATAAATACGAGACGGTTGTACGATATCTGTTCACTTGTAGGATTTAAAAATGATAACATTCGTAAAAACGCATAAACAGGAAATTGATTTCATTTATTTTAACATTTGAGAACAAAAATTACACAAATATTACCACGGTTTCAGATGTGCCCATACATATCATAATATAATTCGTTAGAGTTGTTACATAATCCCGAGACAGAATAACTGTACATTAGGAAGAGGCTGGCCTTTGTAAAGATTACGCAGCAGAAATTTACCATTTATGCCGAGAAATTTTCGAATATTAAATTGCGAGTGAGACCTAACAGTATAATAACGTCCAAAACCAATGTAATACTTTTGGAAGAATAATTGGAATTTGGAACAACACGCCACTTTACACGTAAATCTCAATGTATAAAAGAGAACCCTGACTGACTGACCATCAAACTGCAGCCCAAACCGCTGGACTTAGAAATGTAATATTTTTTGTGTAGTGAGCACTAAGATGGGATTTTTTTTTAGAAATTCTTCCCCTAATGGGGTGAAAAGGGGTGAAAGGCATTTTATAAGATTCGTCTACATAGCAGGAAACCGACGGTCTATCGCCGTGAATTTTACTTCAATGGGTCAATCATAAAAAAGCATGTTAGCAAATTAAGAGTTTACCGAAATGCAACCTTTAAGGGGTGAAAAGACCTGAAACGTGTTTTCAATTAATTATCGATATCTATCGAACACGTTGGGATACTGAATTGCTTTTCACTTCAAAATGATGCTGATGTGAATACCCAAAAAAATTATATTTCCGATTTTTCGACATTCTAATCCCAAAAAGTAAAAAGAAGGGAAATGTGTATTTTACTAAGCTCGAATCCAACGGGCTATTGTCGTGATTATTACTACATTTAGATACATATACAATACATAACGCAGGACTTGGAGACGTTCCAAAAGTCTTTAATTAAGGGGGCGAAAAGACGTGAAATTTGTTTTATATTATTCTTCCATAACTATAGAACAAGTCGAAAAATCGAAGTCTGTTTGCTACTAAATTATGTTTACGAAAAGACAGAAAATTGATTTCCGAATATTACCCCAATTCGGCTGCTAAGATGTAAAAAATCGATTTGTGATCGATATATGTCGAAATAACTGAAAATTTAGATATTCACCTCAAATGTAGTTAGTTGGTTTTTCTAAATTTGACACCGTATGAAGGAGGTTTTCAATTAATCGTCTATATACTATTTTAAAATCGATGGGCTTTCGTCATGTTTTCCACTTAAATGAGACGTTCATACAATTCCATTAATTATATATAATTTTTATGTTTCGAAATATGAATCCTAAGGGGGTGACAACACATATAATGTGTTAAACATAAATCCACGAATGTTATCAAACCTGTCGAGGCACAGAGTTGTTTTTCGTTTTATAATGATGAATACGTAAATGCCCAGAAAAAGATTCCAGAAATTTTCAAATCTGTACTCTTAGGGCTGTGAAGGAATTAAATAAAGATTACTGAATCTTCGGATTACGTTTTGCCTCAACGGATTATCGTCGTGATTCCCACCGCAGTTGGATTCTTATAAAATTATTTAACTTCTGATAGTAAGTTTTTGCGAAATTCGATCACTGAAGATGTGAAACGACGTAAAATTTGTTTTCATGCACCCCATCATACCAACTTAACAGGTTGAGATATTTTGTAGATATGTTTTGATTTAGAATTATGCTTACGTAAATACGAAAAATAATCATCTCACATTTTATACTGAGAAAATCACTCTCAAATACCCGGTGGCGGGGGGTGGGGGTGGAGGGCACCTAACGTTAGTCTACGTAAATCTTTAAAAGCAGACGATCCGAAAAAAGCAAGTACAGCCATCGAGAAGTAATTTTTAGGGAAGTAACATTCTGCAATTACTGTTTATCGTTACGTATGGTTTTGCAACCTCTATGTGCCCAGTAACGGAATATTTTTTTATTTAAGTATTCAGATGGTATAAGTAGTATACGACCATTGATGACTGTGCCTTCAATACGTACCTTCGAAAATTATGTGGCTGGAGGCAAAAAGAGGTAGAGGGACGGAAAAGGATAGCAAACAAATTTAGTGAACAAATAAACTTTTGTAAGTGGTTTGTGCGCCCGAGAAGGTTTCTACCAATTTAATTTTTTGGGTGGAAGCAGGGTGGCAAAACGGAATAGAGGGGAAGAAGGGACACCCAAAAACTTGGGGGACTAAAACTAAAATACTTTGGTGAGTGGTGCGTACGTCCGCGAAAATTTCAGCCAAACAAAAGAAAATATTAATTTTGGAGGGAGGGGGTCAAAATGGGGTATAGGTGCAGAACGGGTGCCAACAAATTAGTTTTTCGAAAAAAAAAAAAATGGTGGTGAGTAGTGTGTGCGACCACGAAGGTTTCCTACAAAAGAAATTATACTTTGTGGGTAGGGGGGTGGCAAAACGGGGGTAAAGAGCAGAACGGTGTACAAAAAAAAGTGGGACAATTTTCCTCTTCCAAATATTTCGAAAACGCACATTAAGTACCCTTAAAATAACTTTGCCATATTTAGCACTTTTCAAAACTTTGTGTTTTAAACATTGTCACACTAAATTGAAAACCCTGCAAATAAAGTTGTGGGAACCAGCTAGTTACCTATATGCCTATAACACAGAGGGCATCCATAATGGTTAACATATATTTTGTGAAAACGTTTAAAATAACAACTATAATTTCATCAGAGCGTAGGCCTATTAATTTACAAACCTTTTTTTGGCTTCCTTGCAGTTAAGGTGTTCCTTCCGAAACTTCTAAAAGAGCGAGAAATATACTTCTTAAAAATTGTTTACTCAAAGGGTCAGGCGGTTGCACGTTTTGTGGTTATTTGGTTTTATCTTCTATTGGCGTATGGTGTTCTTAACGACTGTTTCTATTTTCAAAGCGTGGTTTCCGTTAAAACGTTAGCACCCCACTGATTAATGAAATTCGGGTGTTTCAAATCTTTCTGTATATATGAAACTAATGCCGAATGTATATACGTTGCCTGAAAAGGAATTATTTAAACAAAACATGAAAGAGGAATGTTTATAATTTGTAACACTGTAAACATTATTTAGTAGAAATTCTAACATATTTAAAAATAGTTAATTTAGTGTCAATTTCTTAAATAAAATATGTTTTTCCTTAGAGATGCTTCTGCAGGGAAAAATTTTATTATAAATCTTTATTGAAGCTGATTCCTGCTATACATGTACGTAAGAAAGCATCCATGCCTTAATTTAGATTCATTTTCATTTACGCGTGACTCCTCCAAAATGTTTTACTCAACCGGATGTTTTCATTATACGTTCTAAAGTTATTTTCAATTAAGTCAGCCCTACATTTGTTTCCTTACAAGAAAAGAAATTATTTTGACGAATTGGCTTGACAAACGTTTTCTCGTTAATTGTTGTTCCGAATGCGTGCAAAACAAGAACACTCATTTTAGTTTGCCGAAAGTAAACACAACATCAATAAAGTTCTCAAACTATTCAAATTCAGTTTTAGGTCGTAATGTTTGGTTTTACTAATAATAAACACATCTCTTTGATATACAATTCAAATTTTAACTTTATGACAATGTTTTCACAAGATATTTATTTGATTGTGTCTGAAGCAGAGATAACAAATAAAATCTTAAGTACATGAATATAATGTCCTGTTTCTGAAATATTTAAAAATCGGATTATCTTTTTAGGTGCCTTGGTAAAAGTTTCAGCAATTTTGATTAGTTAATTCAATTTCTTCTTCCTATTTTTCCATATCGTCCTATGGACGAATTTGTGATTTCGGAACATTCAATAATAAGCAACGACTTACTGACAGAAACGGCATTGGAAAAAAGCACCTGTAACATACTAGGTACGCAGCTCAAACTTATCTAATTAATATTGTGTATTTAACTCTACCACCGGAAATGCTGTGTAATTTTATTTAATATATAGATACGTAAGAAATACGAAAATTTCAGAGTTACCTGACATGCATTCGTAGGTAAGGTGGTGGCCGACAGACAACACGCGAAGTGTGCCTGCGGTCATAATGTAGGCTGTTCAGCACAACGGTAATGTACCAGCCATGCAGTGTTCGAAAGGTAAAATTGGGTCGCTTTTAAAAGACGTAGGAGAATTTAAACAGGACGAAAATTTATTTTACTTACACTGCTCTATAATGTTAAGTGTTTGGATGCAAGGCCCACAAATTACTGGCAGCAGTATATTAATGGACACACCACATGACACAGCGACACACGCTGTATTTCTAAATCGCAGCTCATAAAATACGGCTGAAGGACATAAAACCACTCACACAATATACGCTGGTGATGCATAACATTTTGAGTAGTAGGCCTGTCACTGCTCACAGATAGGTTTTGGCCTACTCATCAGTATATTTGGATGCGTACTGTAGTAACATGTATGTCATCGATCTGCTACAGGTGTAAGTTACAGAACTAAAATATTTTAATTTTCTCCACTGATACTTGCTTAACCTTCTCAATCAATTGGAATCTTTTCTTCTGGTATAAGGTTTGTTCGCAGGTAAATAAGAGCTGGCGCACTACAATTTATGATTTTTCTGGAAGAAAGGCACACACACAAATGGAGTTTTGAGATATTGAGGTTTAAATATGATGTTATGTATAGCATTTCAGCAGTACAAATTAGGTTAAGAACACAATGAAAATAAGCTGAACATCAGCCTATTCATACTGTAAAGTAATCGTTAGCTGTAATCCCTCAGAAATAGCACAAAAAACTATATGTAAATCAATAGGCATTGATGCGCATAGATGACACACTGCCAATAAAATACTCTCCCATCCTTTATTTTAGAGTACCTTATCACAATGTTGAGGGAACATACTACACAATATGCCGATAACGTTTAAACAATTTCCCGAAAAAGGGCACATAGTATTCGTGCCTGTCTTTCGGAAACCTCCTCAATTAGTCCAGCGTCAACAAAAATTTAATTGAAATAATGTCACAGAAAGCTATATCCATGTAATAATCAGAGATTGTTCTGTGTAACAAATTAAAAATACGTTGTGCAACCAAACAGTGGAACGCCTAGTGACGTTATGTACTGGGAAAACACTGAGATCTTATTCGTCGACAGGATTCAGTTCAGGTTCGCTTGTGTCGTTTGACATTTACTTATCACATTTTGGCAGCAATTCAGCATTGTATTTGGTACCGTGTTGGGCATTGACGCTCATTGGAATAAAATACAAATCATTTTCTTATATGTTAAAGTATGTTGTAAAGAGCACTAGTTATGAAATTATTCAGGAATTGATAAGTCTAGCTATGTTTGCTTCAACCGAGATACGAGCTGTAAATGTCATTTAATTTAAAGAAATCATTGTAATCGGTTCGATGTTACATAATACTAACTGAAAATTAATCAATAATAAATAATAACAATTTAGTTTTGCGCATCAATACAAATTTACTTTTCATTTATTGTTTACTTCAACATATTAGGATACAAACATTTACTGTCTCATTTAATTTATTTGGGAAATTGTTTTGAGAAGTATTTGATTGCTTCTATTCTTTCAATAACACATGAATTACTCCAGATCGTATTAAGTAATAGTATAAAATAAAACGGCGTAAACTATTTTCGATATTACGTGCTGTATTTCTTAAATTCTAAAAAAACTCTCAAATACGCAAAAGATTTTTAAAAACGTTTTAGGATTGGTGCTGCGAATTCGCATTTAAACATTTATTTACTCTTTTTATGTAGTTCGGGACTAACAAATTATTTCTTCTGTATTTATTTTGAAACTTCACTTGCATTTAAAATGAATCCGGTTTTTTGACTGTTTATGATGTATTATAGAGATAAGAAAAATTTGTATTGACGTGTAAGAGTTTATATATATACCGAAAAGTTTCACTCTATACATAATTGAAGCATATTAAACTTGTAGTTGGGATGTAGTATCATAGAAACAGACTTTAATGTAAATAATATAATCATATATACCGAATATGTTCCTGACCGGTCACGCCAAAGTCCCAAATGTATTGTGGCTTGGGATAGGAAACTTTCGTGAATTCAATGACCAGCATGCTAGAATCCGTTGTCCTATGAATACTCCAATGCCGTCTATTCGTTTATTGTCTTTTCTTTTATAGTGAGTAGCAGCTAGAAGATGGTCGGGGCTTGAGTATGCATAAGAAAATGGATATTAACATGTAGGTCATTCATATAGCAAAATTTTCCTGCCTCTTCTTATGGCATATATTGAATTTTATTTGCTTATATTTTCTTTTTCCGTTATTTTTGATTTTCAGAAGTGCTCCGATATTCAGTACGGTGTTGTTATTCAATTCTGTTCAGATTTTTTATCCTGCCATTAAAAAGTTTTTAAAAATATGTGTGTTTTATACGTATTGTCAATTAATGCTGTCTTCTAATAGCTATGCAGTACATTTTTTATTCACTTTTAATTGTATTGTTTTTTGTTTTATCAGTTTTGCTCAAGGGTATGTATTGTTGAATTATTGTACTATGTTTCTTTATTTCTTTCTAAAATGGGCTCAATTATTTTGTCCGTAAGCTAAATATTTTATTATTTTTATTTGAAAAATTCTATAAGCATGATGTTTGCTTCCAAAACGTATTTTCTGATATTTAAGCTGCGTTCTGTACGGATCAAAGGCTGAGCTCCTGCCTGCAGAACGTTGCGCGAAAGCCGGCGGGAAGCCCTCAGCGTTGATGGGGTGGATGGAGGGGGGAGCTTGGAAACACTCCGACTGTAAAATTCGCATGCCTATTGCAGAGGTGCTGTCCAGCGTTTAAAACACAGGGCGGCCAAGCCGCGCGTGAAAGCTATCGACCTGGTTTGTGTTCCGTTCGAGTTCGCCTCATCGAGTGAAGTGCTTGCTAACGGCTCCCTGGCCGCCCTCTAGTTGACGAAACTTTCTGCTCTTCGGCTATTCACCTCAGTTTATCAGGCCATTGGCGCGTTCGTTTCTTCCTCCCCCCCCCCTCCTTGTTGGGCGGTTTCCTCGTGTTTACACAAATTACAGGATTTATTCCAGACCTCAAACCACTCCCTAAAAGAGGAAATTATAGCTGTCGTAGTCCATAGCCGACTCCAGCTCTTTCAGCGTCTGTTTTTATTTAAGCTAAAAATGTGTTATGAAACAAAAATAGGTTTACTAATGGCGGAGCTGTCTGTATTCAGTATTTTGTTTTGGTGAGTTGCGGTTATGGAAATAGTATGATATTTACATGCATTCTGAATTACAAATTAGCATATTAAATGAGGAAATCATAAGCACATATCAAAGTCATGCAACTAAGTATTTCATTTTCAAAGAGTTCGGAGTACGGGGGTGTACGCCTATGACGTAGGGAACAAAATAAAATAATTTCTTTTCGCAATAAGAAGCAAAAATTCCTATCCCTAACCCTTGCCATTAGAATGTCTTACCGTGGTCGTAATCTTTAAATGTAACCCGCTGATTGGTCGGAAAATGTATTCTGTCAGTCGAGATGGTTGATATGTTGTCTACCTAGAACAGCGTTATAGCTTTCCTGCTATATAACAGCTTAAACGGATTAGGAGATGTCACTGTTTGGCATGTCTCGATTTATTTTTGAAAACGAGGAGCTTTAGAGATGAAACTAGCGGATATAGAGCTTCAAAGTGAAGTATATAATTGAATTGTATTGTGCATAAATAGACCCAAGTGCCAAATGTAAGTTATGTATAAAATATTTTTTTTTTATCTCTGAAACAGTGTTACAAAATGTTTTTAATTCTACATCCGGTTGTCATGAATATTGACTAAAATACTTTCGTGAGACTGTTTGAATCTGAAAAACTTATACCACGTTTTACTGATAAGTTGAAATTGGCGCTTTGTCTGTTTATGAATACATCGTCCAATTAACATATTGGTTCAAAGCTAATGCACTAGCAGATGGTGATAATAGGTGTTGTGTCCGAACGTAGGTTTAGAACCACGGAGGGGAGAACACATCACCCAGTCCTGAACCCAGAGAGGCAACTATAAAGATTGACCTCCCCAGCCGGGAATCGACCCCAGGACCCTTCGCGCAACAGATAGGAACTCTAACCGCTTTGTCAAGCCGTCTGACGCTAGTACTAGAGAGAACGACAGAAAAAACTGATTCACCTTTCAAGAAAATCTACTGTGTAATATATAGAGGTAGCGGTAGAGCCTATCTTTACGAATTCAGAAACATTTGATTTACATTTGGCGGAAAATTCGCACTGAAGATGAAATCAGAAATTGAGAGGTGTCCAGCTGTGAACCAAACGTTGTGTGTTATTAGCAGTTTTGAATCTAGTGTAGGAGAGATCATACTTGCGACCAGTTTGGCACAATTCGGGAAAGTGTCCTGTTTATTCAAGTACGTGCGATTCCCCCAACAAAATGTATAATGTAAAATTTCTATGTAAAGGATATCATATTGTTCTATAGAAACTCTTTTTTCTTTTCATACTGACGGAAGCCATTCTTTGTAGCTCATGGTCTGAATTTCTGATCACATTTCTCGAAGAGAAGATTTTTTCCCCCTATGAATCGAAATCATTATACCTCGCCCTTGTTACGTTTCACAGCGGGTGACGCCCCAGGTCACATTTCCGTCCCTTGTGTCGACTACACCATCGACAACGAAATTCTCCTCTTCCCTGGAACTGCCTAGTCATTATTTTTGCAAGCCGTCGTCTTTCTACGCCTTTCACAATGTCGCGAATTCTTCCTTCCTCACATCACCTGCATTTCACAGATTCATATTTCTTCTACGAAAGAAACAATATGTCACAACACTAACGAGGCGTGCTACAAGACGTATGTTAGGAGATAAAAAAATCGAAGCATCTGCCTTCTGCATTTTTAATGTAATTTCTTGCGAGAACACAGTGTTTACTCAAAGTTTATCATCTGTTTCGATAATTACAAAATAAAATTATCTAAATGTAATTTTGTGGACTCTGAAATTAAATTTTAATTTGTGAAATAGATACATACTACTGATTAGTCACACTGTTGCGTTTACTTTTCCAAGTAATGGTCAGGCATAAATATGCTAAAGAAGTCAGAGGAATTCAAAAGAGCTAACTTTACTGTGAATTAGCTTTTAAATGAGTTGAAAGATGTTGATGACATACTGTGTGTGTGTTTATGAGTACATATAAACACTTATCCTAGGGTGTAATAGCAATTAATTTAAAATGCAAATATAAATCATAATGAAATGTGATAAACTATACCCTGTAAACATATTTACACACTAATAATAGTTTGTAAATTTACCACATGTGCGTATAAGAGCGATAAAAAAGTAGTTTTGGTAGAATTGTTTCCCAAACATTCCAAGGTTGCAATCCCAAACTTGTTTAGGAAACAATCAAATGCATACTAAATTTACCAGACTTGTATTGTAAAAACAGTAAAAAAATTTGCATACATACAAGGCGGAAGTATAACTGTCCCATACTGCGTTTGGATTAATTACTTCCTAAACTTTTAGGAAGTATTTTTATAGTGCGTGGATTAGTGGAAACAAACAACTATAAAATTGTTGTAATGTTGGGAACCAATAATGTACATATTCTGTAATTTATGCATATTTAAATGTTACTGCTACTAGTACAAGTAATTCTATGCAGGGAAATAGCTAATGACGTTTTAAAGAGCACATACAGCAGGATCATACCGCACTATAGTAATTCAGATTCTTAGATGTTAGATTATTGCGTTCGTAATTCTAGTTTTTAGTCTTCAGTTTTCAAAGACTTTTTGTCCGTATACATAGGTTTTGCTGCTGTAAGTGTGATAAGTACTGTATAAATCAAATAATAATTCATATATCATGTGTTACTTATTATTTGTTACAAATTTTAAGATATGAGAAAAAATGTATTTGACGACGTTTGCTATTTTTAGTTATGAGTTCTTAAACACACTGCATTTATATTCATAAATTTATTCTTCTTTCTGGTATTCATAATTTTCATCCATTTAAATAATCTGTGGTGAGATGTTTGTGCAGATACTGAAAATTTATTTTGCCTGAAATTCTTTTAATTTGGTACTTCCAGGTTTTATTCCCCATACTCATTACACAGGCAAAATTTTCGCTAATATCCTACACAGTTAAAGTAACAATTTTTTCGTGGTTTTGTCACGGTATTTGAATTTACTCTCTACCTAAATTCGCCAATATTTTTACTGGCAAATTTTTTTCTTCAGTAAGCACTTACATTACGGTGATCATTAACTACTTATTTTCATTTCCGTGGTGAACATAAAGTGAACGGAAATTACAAACGAGAGTTAATTCTGGATAATTTAAAATAAAGAAGTATATGTTATTGATTTAGTTAATTATTTAAGAAACATTTTGTATGTATATTGGCCCGTCACCGTTTTATAAATATGTTAGCTTACACCATGTTTAACAATATATGAATACGTACAGCTAATCAACTGTCATTAAATTTAAAATTTTGCTAGTGAATTAACAATTACATTAAGTACGATTGTAATGTAAAGTGGGATTGATTCTATTGTTTGTGTTCACAGGTAATGAAATATAAAAATATTTTTTATTGCCATATGACGTATTTGTTAGCAGTTCGACACCAAACCAATAAAAAAATTGTACTGGAAAAGTTAAGTAAATTTTTGTAATTTTTATTCAATACAGCTAGATAAAAAAACTGTAGGTATGGTAGACCATACTGCTTAAACTAATGCTACGTATTAACTGAATGGAAAGTTAAATGAAAAATTTTAATTGAAAGTCAGTAATATAATTTATATGTAAACTGATCGTCGTTGTGGTTTTGTTGTAAGGACTAATAAAAACGTATCGCCACTGTGGACTAGTTACCGCTATTCTTATTATTAGTATTAGTATAAAGATATTTTATACTGTAAATTCACTGACAGCTTTTATCTGACGATGTGATCTGCGATAAATGTTAACACGCATTTTAATAAGTAAACAACATTGATAAATTCTTGAGGTTATAGCTATTGAATAATAATTGGCGTTATTATAAATTGGATAGTTTCGGTTTGATTCGAACAAGTTCTAAAAGTTCTAGCCAGTTTACGACAGTAGTTACCCAATTCGTAATTTTGAAGTGTGCCTTATATTTTGAAGACAGATGTGCCGTAAATTGGAACATGTCCTTCTTTCTATTATTTTAAAATTATCACGCTGAACGTAAATTATTTAATGCCCTGCTGTAGCCGCGTGACCTATCGACCGGAATTGTTTTCAAAGTACACAATTGTGTTTTTCCTAAGGGCTCATCCTTTACATTTTACTTGGATAAACCAGTATGGACTTTCACGACAAACGCGACAAGGTTAAGCGTCCCGGAGTGGCCTAGGTAACGGCATCTCAACGCGATGAGACTAGCAAGTGATTTCTCCAAGGGGTGACGGTGTCGCTGCGAAACTCCAGCTCACTAGAGACAGTCAATGAAATTTGGAAAAGCTACAGCAGTCTCAAAGAAGTGCTTTTAACCATACGCAATAAACCTTGAGTGTTTGCCAAATCGACTTAAGGGCCCCGCCGACCGCGCGCTTCAAATTCGTTCTATTATACCTACCGAGAAACAATTATACATTCGACCGTTGTGCCAATGTACGAAAGGAGAACACAATTTGGACAAGTTACGTAACACCGTTGTTAAGGAACCATGTTTATTAAAAACACCGTTCCGAAGCCCTCGAACATAATTGAAAACAGAATTTTTAGACTGACCTACTTAAAATTGTACTAACCGGATGTGTTTGTAACATGGACAGAAACGTGAACGGAACTTTGCTACAGACTTCCTGCAAAAAATATATGTGGTCACCGCTTAAGGCCTCGCACTTCAGTTTTGCAGTGGTTTCGAAATTATTTTCTTTAACTCAAATTAATACGTTTATCAAAAAATCATTCCTACAGTTTTAACACTTATGTATCATCGTTTGCATCTGAATTTTTCTGTTGCAATACACCAAACTGATTTTTAGATTTTTGCCCCTGAAATGTCACATATTTTTTTGAGAAAACAAGCCAAAATGAAGCACAATAAATTTTTCCTGGAAAAATGTACATTATTTTAAAAAACACTCTGGGAAAAACATGTATCGTATGACAGTACACAGTCTCAAATTTTTTCAAAGCATTTGGTTAAAAAATATTACGGTTATTTGCAATTTTTTGAAATAAATGAAAGATCATGGCCTTAAAGTCCCATAGTAGATATGGATCGGCGGGAATCTTGCACGCTAGTTCAGTGCTTCGTTCGTTGCGGTGATGCAGCATGTGATGCGCACATCAATGTCACCTTTATTGCTCCGTCGCTTCTGAGCCACTAACGCGCATGTCGTCGGCACCCTTAAGAGGATATTTACGGAAATTTGAACTAAAAATTTAATATTAATGGCAAATTTAGGATAAAAGTTTGATGGGCAAAGAAAGGATACTAAAGAAGCAGTGTTTAGTGATTGTTGGCATGCTATTGCAGTAAGTAGTTGTAAAAGCAAAACAAACATGTCTTGGATAAGAATGTGTCCTAGTATTAGTGCTATAGTAACTCTTAAAACGAGGTTTAAATGAGAATAAAACTAGCAGGACTATGAATTGAACCTTTGTTCTTCCGGTTGCTAGTTCTGTTTGTTACCAGTGAGCTACATTACCTGGTTTGAGTACAATAATTGTCTAAATGGTAACCAGAATTGTTCACATCGTCCGGAGATAATTGAAGAGCGAAAATTTTAAACGAGGTTAGTTCCAAACTATACACAATTGGTTTCCTTGCGTAAAAATATTCTATGTACTAATGCCAATGTATATTTATATGATTTATGGTATAACATTCTCATTAGTTTTATGAGTATTAGCAGGTGGCACATTACATATGTCTGTAGTTTCTTGCAAAAAGCAGTTTTCTCTACTTTCGCTTAGATATTCCTGTTTACAATTTTAGACTATAACGGAAGTTAAAAGTTCAATTAAGCTTAGAAGATTTTTGCTATCCGACATCATCCACAACGATTTTATTTCTCTCTGAGACTTAATTCTCTCACACACACACACACACACACACATACTCTCTCTCTCTCTCTCTCTCACACACACATAGATATGTATGTATATATATCTTAGTGGAAAACTTTTCCTGGTTAATATTAACGTTTTACGGCAAGTGAGGCTACATGAAAAGTGCGACCTTGTTTTGATGATGTCAGTTGCTAGTAGCGACAGAGCTGAAAGCTGGTGTAACTCGTCATGTAAATGAATAGCGAACTGGTACACGAGGAAGGATAGCATAGGCTCCATTAATGTGGAATGTTGTTTAAACTAAAGAGGGAGCACTCCACTCAACGAGCTGCAAACTGTTGGCTGTATTTGTACAAGGAAATAAATTGGCCAGGCTCCTACACAGCAAAAAGCGAAGGCTAACGTAGAAGTCTGGTTTGTGTTAGTTCTTTCACCTAAATAAAGTTTATTGGTTGTACTGCCTCAATTTGGTAGCGATTAAGTTTTTTTGGAATCACCAAAAGTACCATTTTAGCTTGAATTTATAATTAATGATACACATTTCAGTTTACAAAGTACTAGATATTCCGTCATGCGTTGCAAAGCTCATTACATTTTTTGGCTACCCGTGCCATTCTGCCTCTCTTCTCCGATATTCACCAACCCTATCCCCAACGTTTTGGTATAAACCTTCGCAGTCACACGCATAACAAGTTACAATAGTTTTTTTTTTACTAAATTATTTGCTTGTTTCAGTAAAATGTTACAACCCCTCCCTCCAATATACCATATTTTTTTGGCAGAAATCTTCGCGGGCGCATGCAATACTCAGCAAAGATTTTTTCACTAACTTTTTGGGTGCACTGATCAGCCCCACTTTCCCGTTTTGCAAAACCTCTCCCCAAATGTATGCATTTTTTTTGGTTGAAACCTTTACGGGCGCAGGCCCAACAACATACCTATGTTTCATTGCAATCATATGAACGGTGTAGGAACAAATACGCCACAAAGAAACATGCAGACACTGTGGGAAAGCTTCTAGAAAACATCGATACAGCGGCTTGAAATCTGTCCCCGTTCAGGCGGACACCAAGATGGTTCTATATTTAGCGATACTGATTTATCGAGGTAAACGTTGATTGTTTGCTATGCTTTAATATGAGATGTACATATCTGGCGTACTTCTTACGTTGGTGGCAAGTCTGTACCTGAATGACTGGGCCAATCATAACTCTGATGCGCCAGTACTGAATATTTTGTGATTTCTCTTTAAACAACTGCATAGCTATCCTCCGATCATAAAAGCCGCAGGACACTACACAGCTCTTGCAAAATATATACGCAGGAAAAATTCTTGTGATTTCCCGCGAGCTCTATCCGTAAAAAATGCCTTGGGTCTTCTTGTTCGTCATTTTCTCAGCCATTGCTCACTGTCGACAAGGCCTTTAAGACATGTACCTTCCTGGATATACTTTCCCTCCTCAGAGAAAAAAACGGTACAGTCAGCCACGCATACGTTTATACATTAATGTCGAATGAACAAGACATAAGACGCGTCAGATAATCTCTTCGCTGTTGTAATAAACGGTAGCCAATATGTTACTATACAAAACCATCTTGTTGAAATAAGTATGCTAGGGAACCAAATACTTAGGTGATTCAAGTTTTACACGTTTGTTTGGCATTATTCAAGCTTATATACATATAGTTGACTGTACTAAACCTGTGAGCTTCTGCGAGCTGGAAGAATGATATAGCGAAAGCGATTAGGGTCGAGCTTGAACGTGCACCAAGTGTCTTATCGCCACTACGTGCAATCCACTTTACTGGAGTGAAGCACTACGTGCAACTCTCTTAATTGGCTTCCAGACGGTGCACATTCCAAAGACGTTATAGAAGAAATAGACTGTTACGCTGCTCTTTTGTTACATGACCAAATTGAACGCTGACCAACGAGCTCTATATTTAACATAAGAGGGGCGGAAACGCTTCCAAAGTGAAGCCCAATTGAACGGCTGTTTTGACCCTAGAAAACATGGCGAACAGCAGTGTGGCCAACGTTATGTTAAAAATCAGTCATTATAATTGCATAAAATCCGTTACTTTATAGCTCCACTGTATTCCCGCTAAACACTGGAAAAAATGCCAATAATTATTGTAATATATTATACTGTAATAAAGTTTAAATTAGCATAATCGCTCTCGTCTCTCGACCAGAAATAAGAGTCCGCCATTTTATCTAGAGTCAAAATACCACGTTCAATTGGGCTTCACCTCAGAGCCTTGGATATTGCTGTTTCCGCCCCTCTATGTTTAATAGATAGCTCATTGGCGCTGACATATACTGCAGCCGAAGATAGGGAATTGTGTACTTTAGCAGGAGTAGAGGTAACAATTTTTTTAACAAAAAAAGTTTGGTATAGGACAACGCATGTTACGGGCTGCAATATTGCGCCGTTCAATTTGGTAACACATAGAGATAGACTGTGTCTTACACCCATTTGCATAGCCAAAACGTGACTTTACCCAGTAATTCTGTCTTGTTATTATACACGATTATGCAGCAAAGATCAGTGTTCGTTTCTGTCGTTTCGATAGTGTTCAATAGTTATAAATTGATGTAAAATATGACTAACAAAAAACGCCTATGATGATATCAAAGAGCATAAATATAGATTTTGTAACATGCGTGTTGTTTTGAAATACCCACGCCGTCACTGTATAAGTTATTTAAGATCCTGAATCACACTATGACACTGTTCAAGCTGTAGGTTGGTGACCACTTTAAGCCCTATTGCCTACCTGTCTTGAATGCGGACACCCTTCTCTTTTAGTACCTGCTTTTTAATTCCTGGTAAATAAGTAAACGATGCGTATGAAAACGAACATTTTCTCTGCTGACTACTCTCAAATTATCTGTAATGATAAACAATTATAGTGTATTTAACGAGCCCTAACAATTTATTTACTACTACAAACGCTGAGGCTTTTTCTTTTGTACGTGTTTGAAATTGTGAATAAGTAGAGAAACAATTGACGCTTACTTTTCATTCTGTGACTCACGTATAATCCTGCCGCAAACTTGATTAAATCTCCACGTTTACACTTAAACATAATTAAATTCTAACTTAATTAAAACGTTTATAAGTAAATTTATTTGCATGTTCGAATCAATTATTTCGTAGTTTCCCCATCTAGAAAATTTAAATACAGTAAATGACAAGAAAAACCGAATCAAAACATACAAAAACGAAAAACTATAATTCAGGTTGTAAACTGTAGATACAGTACCAAAGGAATCATGTTTATTAAAACCTGAAACGCACATGAGAGTTCGTGAACGTACCAGCAAGTGGCCTAAGTTTATTCCAACAAGTGTCTAATAGCAGTCTCAGATACGTACCCGACGCCAACAAGTTCGTGTACCCGTAAATTCAATAGTATAATTAGCCGCCGTGGAAATAAATTAGCAGTCATATAAATATATAAGTAAAGTTTATGATGACTGTAATTAATTAATAGGTCACATAACAATAATAATTAAAATCATAACTATTCGCAAATACACTAGCTTCTTCTGCTCTCTCTCTCTCTCCCTCTCTCTCTGCTCACGAGTATTATTCGTAACTGATAATATTTACTTCAACTGAAAAACCTCTTTGTACACAAGATTGATAATTCAATCATCCAATGTTAGAATGCCCAAGCGGCTAGTTGAACTAATCTACAGCAGGATAAGTAGTTATAGCTATCCACGCGAAAAGCAGTCTCAAGTTTGTCCCTGCCGCTAACAGCAATTTCGCCTGAGCCTTATTTAGAGCTCCGAAAATTTTACGTTGTGGGGTAGTTACAGATACCTAAAGGTGAGTGGTTAATCGAAAGAAAAGCGTCTGTTTACCCTGCTCACAACCATTGGTGACGGTGCCCTCAATTACATATTTTCAAAATATTCACTTGAAGTTTTATGCCATTAGAAAGTTTTGATGAGAATGGGTTTCGCGAATATGTATTTGGTGCCCCAACCTTGAAATTAGTGAAATGATATATGTGAGCTGAAATTGTCGAGGAACCTAAGTGGAAAGTGAACTGCATTATCCATTCTACCCCTTTAAAACGGCTACATGTAAATTGCACTAATTCGATCTGCCTTGTATTTTTTGTTTGTCAGAATTGAACGTTCGCATTCAGCATTTAACGGAATTCGAGCCCAGAACTTCCCGGAATGTAGACCAAAACGTAAAAATAATTAATGAAAATAAAATATAATTTAAAAAGTAAAATATTTTTGTCCTGGGCTTATAGAGGTTGTACAACACCACGACACCATAGGTTACTGTAGAGTGAAACTCATGTATAAGTTACTTCTCATGCTCGTACTTGCATTTCGGACCGTCTGCCTTAAATGTTTACAAACTTCGTTTTATTATTAATGATCAAGTTATCTTTTAAGTAAAAAAAAACATATAATTTTTAAATACTTACGTAAGCATCACTCTGACGCAAACAACACCTCAATATCTCTACTGGTAAGATAGATATCATGGGTTTATGGAAAACTAATTTTGTGCTTTTACACTCTTTTGTGTGTCGAATTGAAAAATATTTTAAATTCACATATTAGACATTTGTATTAGTATCCAATTGATGAGTAAATAGCAACGGTAGCCCGTTCAGACGAATCAAAATAAATTATTCATTTAAAAACACGTATAACCACAGCGCAGTACTGAAAGTTCGAATTTCAAAAAATCTTCAAACCATTTTGCGATAATTTCTGTAATCATCATTCTGAAGCAAAAATTAACGGTATATCTCAACTGGTTACATAGATATCGAGGATTTATATAAAAAAAATTCAAGGTCTTTTCACCACCTAAGAGAGTGAATTTAAAAAAAAAATTTAATCACGTTTCAGACTACTTTACTGGTGTCTCTTGAACGTTTAAAACGCAACAATAGCCCGCTGGGTTCAAGATATATCGACGATTAATTGAAAACACTTTTCACCATGTTTCACCCGTTTTCACCTCCTTAGGTGAATTTCGAAAATTCCGGAAATCACTTTTCAGGTATTTCACTAACCATCAGTCGCAAACAAAAATCACGTCGATATATATAAATAAATGGGGTCGATATATAGCGATTGTAAATCGAAAACGAATTTTACCCCTTTTTAAACCACTTTAGGGTTGAATACAGAAAATATATTTAATGGTACTTGGAATATTTACAAAAGCATCAATTTAAAGCAAAGAGCACATCGATATTTCGATTGGTTCGATAGATATGGAGGATAATCGAAAACAAGTTTCACGTATTGTCACCCCCTTAATTGAAGAATTATATTGTTACAAGTATACATAACCAATTAAAGTAAAAATCACGACGATCAGCAATTGCGTTTCAAAGATATAGACAATTCATAAAAAACACATTTTGCCCCTTTCTACTGCTTGGGGGTCGAAATTAAAAAAAAACCTAAAACTAATTTTTGGGTATTTACGTAAGCATCATTTTGAAGTGATAACCAACTCTTTATCCCGAAGGATTCGATAGATATCGATAGTTAATCAGAAACACATTTGATGTCTTTTCACCCCCTTAAATGCTGAATTTCGAAAAATCCTTAAATTGGCCAATATGAATTTTTATGAGTGTCCTATTAAAGTAAAAATCACGATGATAGGCCGTCGGTTTCGAGTTATATAAACGTTTCTTCGGAAACACATTTCACCCCTTTTCACCCCCTTAGAAATCTAATTTCGAAAAATCCCTTCTTAGTGCTCGCCTACGACCTGGGGGGAACGCACATAAAAAATTTCACAATTCAAGTTTTAGTGGTTTGGGCTGCAGTTTGATATGTTAGTCGTTAGTCTTTATATATATATATATATATATATATATATATATATATATATATATACATAGAGAGATAGAGCGTGATCGTTGATACATTGTATTTGTGTTTACTTGTGTGTGCGTGTGAAGTTAACTGTTGATATTTATTTTCAAGAGTTTTAAGTAATGAACTGGCGTACTTCCAATATTACAGTTTTCAGCGTTTATTTATCTACTACGCACTGTTAAGGTGGCCACCTGCTGTGGGCGACGAGCGGTGTGCAGAGCTTCGGCCGTTAGACGGTAAGGTAAGCGGGTTTTACGTCTCGTCGACAGCGAAGTAATTAGAGACGGCAACACACAGATTGGCACAATGACAGGATGTGTGAGAGGATTCAGTCTTTGCCTTTGTTAAGGAACCCTCCCAGCATCGTCTTTAGTGACTTCCACAAAAACAATTGAAAACCGAAATCAGGATGATCGGAGCCGGGGATCGAACGCGAATCTTCCCGAATGCCAGCACAACGTGTTACCATTGCGCCACATCGCTCGGTTAGGTATTTTAAAAGAAAACAACAGCAATCACGTGTGTTAACCTGTATTCTCTATTTCAAATAACTTCTGAGAATTTTCTTGTTCTAAAGGACACTTAGGCCTACTGTTTGCATTAAATTAAATTGGTAATTAAGACAAACACTTACTGTACATAATGAAGACTGGGTATCACAGGTTCAATTTAGAAGTAAATAAGTCGATTGATGAGCAACACATCAAAGATGGATTGTTCGTGTAAGAAAGCACTCTGATGCTGATACAGACGTGATTGTCATGTAAGCAGTCCAATTTTTATTCTTGTAATTAAAAAAATAATACTCATCGCAGTCTCATCTTCTCCGGTTTCAAACATAAGGTTGGTTAGCAGCAGTAATCCTGCATCTATCTCAGTCCTTACCATATCGTCTTCAACGATGGTGGCAACAAATCTCTTCACTTCAATGATGTGTCCGATTCAGGTGTTTCTAATTTAACCAGCAGGCATAATGTTGGTTCTTCGGTCTCACTGTTCATAAATACTACGACGCTCTATCAGATTTGTCAACATTCGCTCGCCCTTGGGACTATTTTCCCCTATATTAAGGGCGCCGCTATCTGGGCGTTAAGAGACTCAGTAGTAGAGGAGCTATAAGGGCGACCTTGAAACGCGCATCAAATGCCGCATCGCCGTAACGAGTCAAGCGCAAAACTAGCCCGCAAGATATCCACCGATCCATTTTTATCTTCGGGCTATAAGCGGTGGTCCATAACATTTTGTTGATTTGAAGTCTGTAGGAAAGGTCATTGCACGTTTTTATCTGAGTTCCACATGTATGTGGTTAGTAGATTTTTAAGTACGGCGGTTTGAAAGGCCGTTTTTAGCTATGTCGGAGGGGTTGGAAACGTGTTTTTAATTAGTCCTTGTCCGAAGAGTGTTTTATTTTAATACATTACCGGTCTTCGTATAGCGTAGTCAGTTAAACGCCTG
This sequence comes from Medauroidea extradentata, assembly GCA_003012365.1. Taxonomy (NCBI): domain Eukaryota; kingdom Metazoa; phylum Arthropoda; class Insecta; order Phasmatodea; family Phasmatidae; genus Medauroidea; species Medauroidea extradentata. The sequence continues at coordinate 55,385 of PNEQ01116185.1, read as the reverse complement.
ACTGAGATGCTCGGACATGCATGTTGTGTTGTCCCTTCATCTTACTTCACCCTCATCGGCTCTTAAGACCTCGTTGTTAAAGGGCCGTAAAAACCCTCTCACCACACTTCATTTCCATATATTGTTACAATGGTCACAGGTAGAGTTGTTTGGTCGAAGATCGTTGTTACCAACCTGCTGCAACGCGTTTTAAGCACGTGGTGGTAATGCAGAAGAACGCGTAGCGTTCACGACGGGGATACTTTGCGAGTATGCCGGGCGTTACGTCAGTTACCGCATCCTCACCACTCTGTCTCCCAAAGTCCGCGAGATGCACAACCCCCTCGTAGTTTTGGGTATATTTCTTACCCGCTCCGGGTAGTCGAGGGGAGTGGAGAGGGGTGAGTCATTACTATTGCAGGGGATCACGGCGGCGGCTGAAGAATTGACCGCGCGGACCCTGGCCCTGTAGAAGGAAATATTTAGCACACACTCGCCAGGGGGCGCAGGGACTCATGAATAGCGCAGCTGCCGGGGCGGCCGGGCAGGTTCGACAACTCATGAATCCGACATGGACCGCAGTTTCACCATCCCACGTGGCCCCCATTCCCCTCGCTGGCCTCGGCGTTGTCACGTACGCACCTCCCGACACCTGGAATTCGCCCCATACACACTATCACTTGCCAGATGCTCTGTGTTAATTGCTGGCTTCTCGTTTCAATTTCTCCCCCTTCGGTCGAACACCCTAGGCCTATATTATGTAGAAGTTGCCGTAGGTCCTAGATTTTCCAGATATGATCCCGGGTAGACATGCAGGTTGTTAAATGTAGTTAACAAGAGGCAGCCATCCACAATGCTTAAGAGGGACTTTTTAATAATCCCTTGTTGTATTCTCTTCACACCGGTCAGATGATAAGGCGACGGTAAATACAGACATAAAATTCCTTATAAAACTACATAAATATCTACAGTTCACCTACCAAGAATTTGACATGGGTTCTCGCAGCCTTGGCTTATTCATTCGAATTAAAGAAAAAAACTTGCGCATTGAACTAAGCAATATTTAATAGCTGAAAAAAATTATTAAAAATCAGTTCTCAATATTCGTGCAATCTTCCAATAGCTCTCACAACTAATTGAAGGTTTGTCGAACACACTTCCTATAGGCGACAATGCAATGTAAAATACATTACCTGTTTTTATGTTTCAAACAGTCCTTCTAGAAGTCTATCGTTCTTAAAACATTGTTCATCGTTTCTTATAAAACTCTGGGCTTAAATAATCAACCATCTCGTTAGTATCAGTGATTTTACCAATTACATTAATAATTGAAATTTGAGGAAAATATTTTAATATTTGTACAACCTTATTTGCTGTGAATATTTACGTATTATACAATAATTTGCAGATGTAATAAAAATGTTTATCCGCTTTACGCAACGTTGCCGCAAATGGACTTAATCTACAGCACGCCGTAACACCTTTATGTAATGTATAAAGAAAAGTATTAATACCAAAATTACGATAAAGCAGAGAAAAACTGCATGAAAATAAATAGTCGAAATATCCTTCAATAACTAATAAGGGTTAACATCAATTACTAAATCTCTGCCATTACATTATTTAAAAATAATACGTGAAAAAAATATAAATAAATATAGCATAAAAAGTGATAAAACGTCACAACGTTATTAAAATATATTTATTTATTCGTCAGTTAAATACGTTGGAGATTAAACGTATCATTTCGCCTAAAAAAAAAAAAAAGATCCAGCTAAAGTAACGTTGTGTCGTACCGATGAAAATCTGCACAACCGTCTAAAGGTCACAACTTAAAACTCAACGAATCTTCGGTGTCTGGTAATACTAGAAACCAGGCTTCTGTGGCTAACGATATTGTATTCAGTAACATTTTCATAAGGTATCGCTCTTTAGTTTTGCAGTGGTTTCGAAAATGTTAGTTTTTTAACGCAAACTAACACATATATCAAAAGTTCATTCTTTCATTTTTAACACTTATATATCATCGTTTGTGTCTTAATTTTTCTGTTGCAATACACTAATGGGATTTTTAGATTATTTCCCCTGAAATATCACACATTTTGTTGTCAAATTAAGCCAAAATTAAGCAAAATAAGTTTTTGCTAGCAAACGGTAGATTATTTTTAAAAAGCGCTCGGGCAGAACTGTGTATGGTATAACTGTACAAAGTCTCAAAACTTTTCAAAGTATTTGGTTAAAAAATATTCGAGTTATTCGCAATTGTTTGAATTAAATGAAAGATCATGGCCTTAAGATTGGTAAGTATTGCGAAACTCAAGTGAATACGAAGTGCAGATCAAACCTAGTCGCAGCTGGAAATGCAACAAAATGTCTTCTATAACCATCCATTATGGGCGCCACCTACTTAACGCTGCAAACTCAGATAGATGCATTATAAGGTCGACCTTGAAGTGCGCATCAAATGCTGAATCGGCACAGTGAGCCAAGTGCTCAACTATCAATGAAGATTCCTGTCGATCTATTTTCTATGGGACTTAAAGTGCGGTTACCACACAATTTTTTTTGGCGGAAGGATTGTTACAAAGTTCAGTGCACGTTTGTACCTGAGTTTCATGTATATCCGGTTAGTGCATTTTGAAGAGCAGTAGTCTAAAAAAGACTTTTTCAGCTATGTTGTATAGGCTTCGAAAAAGTGTTATTATTGTATCTTATCAGTGATATCCTGGCCTTGTTTTCTTTTCGTTCATTGGTACAACGGGCATATGCGGAACAGTTTTGTAAAGAACGTATTTACGAACACACTGCAATGCATTTGAAGCGCGCTAGGCTGCGCCCATAACACCAGCCATTAGCCAGCTTAAAATTGTTGGTTAAAGCCCAACGCCAGACATCACACAGCTATTTTCGAACTCGGAGTCTGTTGCCAGGGGCTTATTCCTTTTCATTTTGACGAGTCATATCGGCTTCAATGTACATAGTCTCGTATTCTGTGAGAAGAATTTTTTTGGGGCGTTCTATAAAGGCATCAGCTTACAGTGCAAATTTGCCTACAGGTGATTTGTATCATGCCAGTTATTGAATCAAACTGAACCCATGTTGACGATGAAACGTGACAGAGTATATAGCCCCTGGGTGTTCGGAACTCACTGTAAATAAAATGATCGCTTCGCTTTCAGCCTTTAAGTCAATCTGTAAAACGTAGAAGAATGTTTTCCTATTTCCGCCACAGGAGTTTCATTCAGGTGTTTTTAGTAGATTTTTTTTAAATTTTGTTCGGTTGGAAAAATTTATACTCGTGTACTAGTAGCGAATAATTATTTTTGATCGAACATCACGCCTATTGAATGGTTAAAGTACATAACAACATTTAAAGTTAATTACGGGCAATCTGTAGGATCTTCACTGGCCAATCAAGACTCAAATTAAGATATGCGACGTAGGTGCCGCAGCTGCGGAATGCGTGTTTAGAATGAAACGTTATAATGCCAAAAAAATACATTAACGTTATATTTTCAACAGTCGCGAAATCGTAGGTTCGGCATATGCCCTGCCACTGCGAAACATAGAAATTTGTCCTTAGGAAATGGATGTCTGGACTCGTATGCAGCCACGCAAAATTTTACAGACATGATTTTAACAGAATGCGTTTCTTTTGTATGGTGAAAATAATAAAAAGTAGGCCAAAAAATGTATTTTTAAATGCTTGTAAAATGAATATGTCGGGAGTTATGCAACCTAGGAAGTCAATTTTAAAATACTTACTTTTCTTTTAATACAAAGTAAAACACTGCTGGGTGTAAATCTAGAGAACTTTGGAAAATGTTGTACAATGAAAGTTAAAATAGGTTTTTTATTACATTGAAAGAGAAATGTAATTTTAAATGTGACGTTAAGAACAGTATTTCTACCAATATATGCACTTTGCGAACTTATAAAACATTATCATAAATTTTACTAACATTTTTCAGAAAATTATCTGCACACAAGATTATCACACTCAGTGCAGATATGTACTGCGTGTAGTTGACAGTAATTGTGTTGCTGTATTAATGCAAGGGAGGTTTTCAGAAGATATCCTTTGTGTATCAATCATACCATATACGACATATTTGTATGAAATGTTATATTATTGGTATCACATATAGCTGTTAGAAACTGTCTGCTTGTACATATCGGCTTTTGATGAGATTTTGATTAAATTTTATTATTTAGCATTTACGTATGCACGTCCAAAGTTTTTTACGTTTCTTTAGTTCGATTTTTATAGTGAGTGTGTTTGATGGCATCGGTAAAAACTCCATAAATATCAAAGCCATTTTCCGTGTTTGAAGAGGGAAAGGAAGTTAATTTTTTTTATTTTCCAACACCTGAAGGAATGGAACTGTGTATTACAGAAATCAGCTCTCATGTTTGCCGCTACGTGTATGTGTCATTTCTAAACTGTGCTGTACAGAGACATGCCAACGTACGCTGAATACGGCTTTCTTTTGCCTACATTATTCAACTGGATTAAAAAATATATTGACGAGTCAATTTCCATACCCAGTTAATTCACTATAAGTTGTGTACCTATATAGTTGATCAATGCTAAATGTTCGTATACAATGTACTATGCTAACAGATGAAAGAATTAAAACAAATACATAAGTATGATAAATTATTAGTTTGGACCTGCGCAGTTACATCAGATGCACAAGGAAAGTAATTTTAAATAGTTTTACATTCATTTAATTTTCTGTTCCGAATACGTTAGTAAAATAAATCTTCCCAAAATTTTTATGGAATACATTGAGTTCCATTTATGCATTTTTGTATACTTATTTCATCATCTTTTGAGAAACTACTTACTGAATGTTAAAATAATAAATCAAAAGTTATGTCTGAGAAGTTGCTGATTCCACCTCACCTCATTTGTGTCGCTTTGACGCTTCGCATAAAGACGGTAATTCTTGACGATGTGTGTCGATTACAAGTGGTGACATGAAAAATTAATTCGAAGATATGTTTTAGATTTTTCCGTACAGTAACGGGAATTGTAGTCTATTTAAATAATGTAAAATAATACTTTATATTAAACAACAATAATGACAGTGAGTTGTTGCTTGTGTAGCAATGCATATTTGGCCATTATCTGGTTTACAGCTGGCTCTGCTGAGTAGCTGCTGCTTGTGATAAATAATGGCTCTGTTGAACTGGACTAGCTACATCTGACTTACGGAATGAAATGTTTGGAATGCCATTTCTGACACACTGCTGGAACGTGCCCGCACACTTGGGCGCGGGGATCCACTTATTTGCATGTAACTGAACCACGAGGACTAAGTCGCTTCGCTCCACCGCGCCGGTGCGGGCACCTTTAGATAGTTGTGGAACTATGACTTGAGTTCTGACACATCGATAACTATGAAAGCATATTGTATTTACTGCCCATGCTTAATTTTCACTAGCACTATGGCTTCGCATATGTGGCACAGTTGTAGTAAACTACTGCCACAGAACTTTTGGCAATCCATCCTAGGTATGCTAATGGATTGTAGATGGAATCTTAACTGATGGCTGACAGTAGGAGAAACACTAATGACTTATAAACGGTTAGACAGCTTTTCTACAATTATGGCAACACAAAATTGTTCCAAAAATGGGTCACATACACGGCGTGCAATCATTAGGACAGATCAAGGGTGAGAAGTGGTGTGTTACGTTCATAGGCCATTGGTGATACATTCATGACCAGATAACATGCAAGGTTAACGTAATCTAGCATTATTTCAATTGATTTGATTCGCACAGAAAGCTATCTCACGAGACTTGCAGCAAACCTCAATCAAGTTCATATTCTAGGGTGTTCAAAAGTGACGGAATCGTATGGGAAAATATGACTCCTATTTACAATTGATTTTTCAGTTTTTCAATTGATTTCAAAGGGGTTGTGGCCACCTCGGTCACCTGATTTATCCACTCCCGACTTTTTTTTTCGAGGGAACCTAAAGGATGCTGCTTACATCAATCATTCTCACACCATTCAAGACTTGCAAACCGAAATTGAATGATCTGCCACTGTAATTACGTAACAAATGCTACAGCATGTCTTTAGGAGCATGCAGCACCGTATTCAAATGTGTGAACTGCATAATGGTGGCCACTTTCAACACCTATTGTAACCTACAGGTTTCCTCATAAGGTTGCATCACCTTTTAAGCATCCTGTACTTGTATTTTAATTACATGGTAAGTATACTCGTGTGACTTTCTGCAAGCCTGGTGGAAGTTGGAATTTTATTTAAATCTGACAAGTAATCGTGTTCATGATGCTTTCTGCGAATGTTCATTCAACTTGTTCTAGGCTACTTTACCGAGCGAAATGGTGCTACGGTAACACTCTAAACTCGCATTCGGGAGGATTCGGGTTCGATCCCCAGCCCCGGACATCCTGATTTGTGTTTTACATGTTTGCCCGAAATCGCTCCTGGCGAATGCTGGGGTAGTTCCTTAAAAAAGGCCAAGGCCGACTCCTCTCCCAGCTACATTCATTGTACCAAGTTGTGTGTCAGTGTCACTAATGACCTCGCTGTCAACAAGACGTAAAGCCCATTTATCATACCTAGGCTGCTTTAACTGTTATTTTAATATATATATATATATATATATATATATATATATATATATATATATATATATATATATATATATATATACGTATGTAAACAAACAAGCGCATTGCAAAGTTGTAACATTTGACACTATATTTAAAAAAAAATATTGCAATGTTATGCATCAATACAAATTTAAAAGTTTACTATTTAAATACAGTGTTACATGAAATTCAGAGTACACAATTACGTTGACTCGAATCTTCCGAGGTTTAACGAATAATATGAGTTTATAATTTATTACAATTATTTATTTGGTTCCGCGTTAAGGTTTACGCGTTATCTATGGACAGTATTATGCAAAATAAATTTGAGCCCACACTTCTAACGATATTTTATAGACGTCTAGAAAAATCGGAAAACCCTATTAAACTGATAATTTCAGATCAATGAAATTAGGTTAAAACTTTTCAAGTAATAAATAAATCGGCTTTTACTACGCTGTAATGTTTTTCTTTGTCGATTTGAAGTTTGACTCTCTTTTCAAAACACTGACGTTATAAACGTTTAAGCATAGAAACCCAAATGGTTCTGAAGTAAATTTGTCACCAAATCTTAATGCAGAAATTCCTACTTTTTACAACCTACCGAAAAAGTCTGAAATATCAGAACGGTTCACTGTTATTTAAATTATGATAGTTTACAACGTACTCTAATATAGTTTGATAACTTAATATATTAATGTGCATTAAATAAAGTATTCTAAAATGAATAAGCACCTTCATTACGTTCCTCTGGTCAAACACGTTATCTAACCTTACTGCATGATTCTGTTTTGATAAGTGTATATAATAAATAACCAGTATAAGTAGGCCTATTTGTATTCTGTTAACTACAAACTGTTAAATTAACTAATAGTTATTAATCGATAAGTTATTGATTGTAAATTACCGATATATAATCATCATATTAACCGTTTCTCTTTGAATAAATAATGTGCCATCATAGTCAGCACTGCACATAACACCACGAACACAATAATACTATTAAATTCTATGAAATCATAAAAAAATTAATAATTGGACAAAAGAACGACCTAAGTAGACTTACATTTGCAGCAAAATTTTGAAAACGAAACCAATAAATTTTTTTGACCGATATTTTATGCTAGCAACTATTTTATCCAAATGCGTTATTTTTTGTTGTTTGATTAAAAATGTATAGTTAATTAATACTATTTTATTGTAATTTTTAGAATTTTAACTATTACACATTGAACATTCCTAGGTGAGGCATTATTTTTGGGGAAACATTCTTGAATAACTTTCAATTTATATACATGAGTAAAAACAAAGAATAACTGTATACTGTTAGCCTGCTTTTTATTTTAAAATAATTTTTCTATCATAGAGATTACTTTTAATCGTTACAAAAATTGTTATAACCCTCGTTTTTCATTCAACGATGAAGTAAATTTCATCCTTTTAGTTTTAAAACTAATTTACAGTAATATTCTACTTTAAATAATAAGTTGCCTTAGCAATGTTCATAAACTAGTTTATTTACTATGTTGTTTTAATATTTGAGAAATTTCATAAGTATTTCACAAAATACATGCGTACAACATTATTTAATTTACAACATGTGTATTAAAAGCTAATTTGAGCGGTATTAAGTGAAACACATTAAATAAATAAATTGTTTATACATTATTATCAAAATTTGAGATACGTGGTTAAGTATACCTATTGTCGTGATATCTTGTGTCATTATTAAAGAGTAAAACATATTACCACTTCTTCGTAGTATGCATATAATAAAATAGGATTTTGCTAAAACGAAAGCCTTAGTAGAGTTTCTTCTTCTCCTAAAGATGCGTGAATTGTGTGCGTGTTACATTTTAACGGAAATTGGGAGAAATCCAATTTCCATTCCGCACATAATTCCTTTCCTCTTCTTCTTTTTCTGGTAAGTATTAGCAGGGAGGTGGATACGGGAATGGAATAAAAGTGCTGATGGAGAAATACAACAATACCGCTTACTACCTGACTTTCCATAATCTTCTGAGCAAAGAACCCTGAGAGTTATTCACCTATTTCGTTCCCCCTCATTTATAAGATTTTGCTGTCTTCTCTTTCAACGTTCTTTTATTAAGTACAGTCAATGTACTCAAAGTATGGGAGAAAAGTGGCTAACTATTTTTCCTTAAAAAAATATGTGACAAATGTTAAGGTCGATTAAAATAATCTTTTCATGAATATGTAACTTGAGATGCGCTCGTGTTTCGTAAAGACTTCAGCGTTGAAGTTAAGGTATTTACTGCGGTTATCCTAATTTAATTTAAACGTTTTGTTTAATCACTTCCCACTTAGTTTGGTACACCTGTTTTTGAGTACACAAAATAAATGTTGTAAGTATTAATAAAAAACACATTTTCATAATATTTTCCGTAGTGTTTATTGTTGGAATAATTTTGTACAAAGTATATTTAAAATTTAAAGCTGATACGGAATTTTAGATTGTGTTTTACTACCACGCTATATTATTATTGCTTAGCAGCCGGACTCCTTATTAATCAGTTCTAAAGCCAATGAATAGACTGAGCATTTAACACAGCCTTGAACTAAGAAAAGACAATGCACCCAAATACAAGATATTTTGTGCCCTTAGCCAGCAGAAAGACTTTAGACATGCGTTATATCTCTATCATGGTAAACATAAATTGTGAATTTTATAAAACTAAAATTTCTGTAAGTTTACGGCAAGTTATATTTACTTCGATGACGAGTGCACTTTAGACAAACAGAGAAAACATAAAATATGAATTTATTCTATTATTTACCTTGAATGTGTTTATTTTGTTCTGCGAAAATTGAAATTCATATTAAAACTTCACAATGCTGCTTGCTGAAAGCTTATTTAACAAGAAAATATGCCAGACCCATTAATTAATTTTCATTTTTTTCAAAGCAAACTGTTGATTCTGCTCTGTAATAATATGTGATAGCAGGTTTAAAAAAACTTGAATGAGAGATAGTAACTAATCACTAAATTTAAATTGAGCTGGGAATATTTTCTTTTAAAGGTTTTGCAGTACAGTTGATTTCATACATGATATCCATTACGATAATTTATAATGAAATTGGAGCAAACATTTATTATTAAAATTCTTTTAAGAAACCTGTAGATGAAACCATCAAAAAATACACTCCTGAATGAGCGTTGAAATATTACTTGAAAACACTCTTTAATATTTGTTATTAAATTCGAATTTATTTAAACCAAAAGATTCATAAAATCGTTATTTTAAGCACAATATTAAATACAGAAAACTTGAAAACTGTACATCTCAAATATGAGTGTAATTTGTATTAGTACTTTTTCAAGAAAACTTAAATTCAAAGAATAATTTTAGTAATGAAAACTATGGAAAACATAAAATATGTTTACCAGTGTAAGTGTAGCTGTAGATAAATAAAACGAAATACCATCTCTACTTTATGTGCAATATCTCTGCTTATTCTAAAAATTCAATTAAGCCAGTCGAGAAAATGGTTGGGTTTGTAACTCTTCCCCAACTGGTTTGGCAACTTTATTTCGCGGGTCGTTAAGTTGTCGACTCTGCGTGGCCGGAGACTTACCGACTCTCCCGCACGAAACTAACTTTAATTAAGATGTCCACGCTCTTCATTAGCAACACTGCGTCGAGGGAAAAAAATGCTCCAACCCGAGGAAATTTATGTAGAAACAGTTAAATTCCTAAGGAAAGGATTCTCTAAGGGAAAATAATGCGGCTAGAATGAAATGCTGCCAACGTTATTAATGTTGTATTGAGTACACTCAACAAGGCATTGTTAATCTACAACAATATTTCAAACACTTGTATTTTTTATAATATTTGCTATTTGTAACATTGTCAACATGTTTCACTTCCTTGTGTTGTTTGTGATACTTACTGTAAACTATGTTAACATATGTATTTTTTAACTATTAGATTTTTGCACCGCTAAGCTCATAGATAAGTGCTTATGCCGATGGACCAAGAGCCCCGAGTTCTATTCCCGTGGAGAAAAATTTACACTTATCTCCTCTGGTTAACGAATGGGTGCTGCACAAGGAAACGGGGAACCATCGCAGTTTAACCATCTCCTAGTTGTACTTCGGTTTTCCTCTGAGGTTTAAACCAGTCTAACTGCTGAAAACGCATCATCATAAACTTTATTATTATCCAAAAACTTCTGGCAATAAATTTGCTGATGTGCCCTCAAACTCACAAACGAAGTCATATTTTTTTTTTTGGGCAGCCCACTAGTTGTTTACGAAGTCGTTGACACAATTTTTATTATTTATCTAGTAATTACCTCGGAAATAAATTTTTGACTAGAAGGAAAGTATTTCGTTGAAACTAAATTTTCAGAATATTTCAAACGAATGTATAATTTACTAACTCTTATAGTTGGTAAAATTTTAACTAAATCGCATTCATAGAAAAATATAAATTTTAAAAATCAACATAGATTAATACACAATTTAAGAATTTACAGTTAATAATATTCATCGCGTTGAAACCACGCACCATATAAAGGAAATTATGCATCGTAACACCAGGTGCAATTGCATGCCTAAAAAAACTGTAAATGAGACGCAATTAGGAAAACAAATATTATCCATTAAAACATATTCTCGAACACTAGGAAATCGTTTCAGTTTTGAATACATTGCAGCATAAGGTAACAGAAATTCAATTATAAACCAAAATTTCACATTTTTCTTAACGCTTCAGATAAATGAAAATCTAACTTATCTTGGTACGTGAACCAATACAGACTTAGTTATTACGACGTAAGACGAGATGAAGCCCCAGCTAAAGCTTACTTCTGCCAGAAAAACTTGTTTCATAACAGTACGAAGAAGTGATTTGCTTTGGAATGTTCCTCATTACAAATGAAAGTGGCAATAGTTTACTTCATGTAAATGTACTGTCGGCTATTTTTGTGAGGGAAACGTCATGTCTAGGGACATGCAATATTCGTGTTATCTTCTGCCAGCAGACTAGACTCCAATCGGGTGTAGGTTCGTTCGAAGTCTCCCATTGGCCGACAACGGAGAATGCTACTAGCCAATAATGAAAAGTTCCACGTAGACTGAACAATCTCCTATAAAGCCATCACACACGTAAATTACATCACGTACACGTTCGTGGCCAACGTGATCACAGATTGGTTTCTGGAATGCACAGGCCAGTGAAGCCCAGCCTGTCGCTAAATTATAGCACGAATTTTGCAATTCTCTAGTCATATCGCATTACATGTTCTAAAGTATGAATTTCAGAAGAAATATACAAGAGTAGGCAGTGTTAAACGTCTGATCGGGAACCATACCAGCACTCTCCGGGATGCGATTTCGGAAATTTATGATGGGTGGAGCACATATAAAATCCGAGTCCTCCCGAATACTAGTCCTATGCTTCAACACTACTCAACCTCGCTCGCGTTACAGCACGCTACATAAAGTTGGCGGTTAACGAGCTTGAATGTGTTGCAAATAAAATTACTACCGTTTTAAATTCGAATGGTAAATTTTCATAGGTCAATTTCATTCCGATATTTATAGACTACTAGGTGTTTTTGCAGCGGCCTGCTGTTTGTATTCTTTGAATGTGTCCTTCACTCAGTAGCTACCACTCGCCATCTAAGCTGGCGCGCAGTGTAAATGAAGGACAAATAATGTTTAAAAAATCTACGTTGTTAACAATAGCACATATTGGTATTACATACCCTTCAGACGTAGTATAAAATATAGCCATTCCCGAAAAATACAATTTTTAAATATCCTTCCATACTCTCTTAACTACTCTTTAATTGCTGTCCCTGAATTATCTTGTGAATACTATGAGATGTATGTACTTTTTTTTGTCTAGTCACAGGGTAATATTTGCATTGTGAAGGGTGGAAAGATAGTCCTACTAATTAATGAAAAGGTTATTTTAGCAGGGTATGAAAAAATGCTCACTTCCTGACGCGAACAGCAATTGTTTCGACAGTTATCTCCGTGTAGTCTTTAGTAAGTTTACAGTGTCTACACAGCTCGATTTAACTAATCTCCAGGTAAACCCTCTCCGTCCAGGCACTCAGACGCTCGCGTGTTATTTATGAAAGGCAATATTGACCTGGTGCCCGCGGACTCGCCATTCGGAAGACAATGAGACGAGAATGGCTAGGGGAGGCCTCTAGACAAAGGACCACCGGTGGTACACCCTCCCTGGAGCGCAAATTAGCCGACGGGAATCGGCGGTGCGCGCGCACACACATCTGGACCACACATCCGGGACCGGCATTGTAGCGAAGGAATAAGGTGCCGGTCGCCCGCCCAGCCCCCTTTCAACCTGTGCAGCGCACCGAGAATCAATACGGAACGGCTCCATGAGATGTGTGCGGTGATCCGGAGGGTCGGGGCAGAACGAAGGGTGGGCGTTGTGTTTGTTAGCTTTGATGAAAGCCGCCGCGAGCAATTGTCGGCGAAGGGGAGGTTAGGGTGGGTGGTGTTTCTAGAACAACCCTTAGATAAGCCGTACCGAACCCAGGGCTACCTGCTGATTCTACTAGTTTGGCGCACCGCAAATACATTGCCTCTTCCTACAGAAGGTCTCTAAAAACACGTAGCATGATTAACTAAGTTTTATTTGATAACTTCTTTCCTCTGTGATCCAAAAATACGATTTTAAATTTTGTGTTACGAATAATTACACCTACACACGATAAAAATTCAGGACACCAAAATATTTAGGCTTTTTTAACGTATCATGTCTGATTTAAATGATCGTGATAAATTAATGTATATACTAATTTAATTAAAATTATTTTAGTCTAAACTGTGTACAGAAAATACAGTAAAATAATTTGTTGTGTAAAGGACAAAACACGTGTCTGAAATTAGTTTTCCCGTGCATATTTAAGTTGAAAATATCTACAAACCTTTTCAAGTAGACGTATCGAAACTTGGAGTGTTATTACTATGGAAGCTAGATTATTTTTTAATATGAAATTAACCATTTCTTTTAACATGTATCTCGGATGACTTTGTGGATATAAAGGTGGTAAATAACGCATTTACATTTATATTCCTCAAACAAATTGCTGAGTTTTAGGCCTTAACGCAATTTCATATACAACACAATTACACATCGGTGTGGTACAGGTCGGTTTCCAGTATTTTCCTAAGAGTATTAATTTAAAAAAAAATTAGTATTTATTTTAATGTAGAGCTACGTAGTTGTACATGTCTAACTCAATAATAATTAAAAGGAATCAGATTGAATTTGTTATTATATAAGAATATTGGAAACAAAAATTTGCTTCATACTGGTATTTAACAATACGTTTTAAGGCCTACTTTGTTGTTTACTAAATCAATCTAAATATAAGACTTAATAAATTTTATTCGTAGATAATTAAAGTAATCATTAAAACTGTTTACTAATTTTATCCTTGGGTACGCGTTCATTCGCAAGTATTTCAACCAGTAACTTGTGTAATTGTTTAAAAAATGTCTGCCTTTGAGTTTATATAAAGTGACGGTGATTGTAATTTAAATCCCTTTGTCAACTTTTTTTTTTGTTTAAGTGAAGGAAAGATTTTTTTTTGTTTTTAAATGTATAAATATACAACGACCTAATTGTTTTAAGGGTGAATAAAATTACTGAAGGACCCTGCAGACTATTTCTGACTGACGTTAATTGGGGATAAGCTGTCATAATTTCCCGTTTAGTAGGGGAAAAAATGGGGTGGGTGAATTTATTATGAAACTGGAGAAGAGACATAATGAAGACAGATGCAGCTTATTTTTTTTCTGGAACAGGTAGATGGTATGAGTTATTCTCATTATTAAAGCCGGTCTACGTAGCATAGTCGGTTAGGTGCCGGTCTGCAGTGCAAGAGTACCTGGGTTTGGATCCTAGTTTAAGCATCGATGTTGTGTTGTCGCTTAACCTCACTTCAACCTAATTGGTTCCTACGAGCTCGTTGTTAAAGGGCCGTAAAACCTTCTCGCCATCATAGTTTCAAACTGCCAGGCTACTTAAACTTTAGGTTACTATAACATTATTTTCAGGTTGCAATGTAATGGGTTATTTATCGTGTTATGCAATTGAAATATGTTTACACATACAAACACACAAAGATATATAAAGGCCTACACACACGCATCGCGATAAAGTGGTCAGCAAATTTAAAGACCATTTTGACTATAATATTAATTTAAAAATTATATTTATCGTCATCTCAGAAGTAAAATTTTAAGAATAGCACAATCTACGAACTTTGATTGTTTCCTAATATGCTTTAGTTATGTTAAGAAAGTGGCATGAAACTATAGGTCGTTCGGGATAAAGTGAGCACTAAAAATTCAACCTTTCAAAAATATCACTAGCCGTTACTGCATAATTTTCTACATTAACTCTAGTTGTCTTACTGTTTGTTTACTTGGCAGCGTAATTACACAATATATTTCTATGTATTTTCTTAATTAAATACAACTATACTGAAACAAAAGCAACCAAAATCGACATAAACGTACTATAAATAAGCTATAAACTTTTCTTTTTGTCAGACTGCATAGATTCATGCTGACTGCACAAATATTTATCTTACGCGCGCAAACATTAAGTGACGTGTCCAGAGAGGTTAGACCTGTCCCGTCGTTAGCTGTTACGCGCGGAAAAATACTAATTGGCTGAAAATAGAACTTTAGCAGGGCTTTTAAGAGCTCGCTTTATCTCGAATCACCAATACAAATTATCTGCAAGGGAAAAAGTAACTAGGGTTTCAAAAGTCCTCACTTTATCCTGAACCACCTCTAGCAAGAAGTACGTATACATAATTTATGCAAACATATGTGATTATTTATGCATATAGCCTATATAAACATACGAAATTTACTGGAATCAATGCTGAAGTAGGAAAATAATCATGCTTACCTTTTATATTAAAACAAAATACTTGCATGAAAAGCGCTAGCGAAAATATTCTTAGGTATTAAATTCGTAAGTGTTTAGCTTAATAGTTGCATTTATTTGGCCGGGATTCGAGATATAAAAAAATTAATGTTTTTTCCATGAAACCAAGTCTCTATAATATTATTTTACTAATTTTACTCCAATACTTATATACGGCCCTGTAGAAATATAAAATATAGGTCCAATCTGTCTTATATTTCAGAAATATGTTGTTAAATCTGTTATTTTCTCTTATAATGTTGTTATACTGAGTGAGACTACAAAAAAACTCAATTTAAATGCTTATATTTATCTAAAAACTTAAGCTTGGTTTTTGAACGTTTACGTAATTTAGTAACTGGGACTTAATTAATTAATTAATTTTATATTTTACTATGGTCCTGTTTCTAATCGCCAGAAGTAAAGTTATAAAAAAATTCTGATCTAGTGTGCAGAGGCGGAAAGTACCAAGAGTTGAACCTAACGTAAATTAGAAATGCTAGTCACCTCCATCAAATTAAAATTCCAACGTTTCCCGCAGTCCTATAAAAATGTCTCATTTTGTAGGGTTTCAAGGTAATTAAGAGAACTGTAATTACTAACGTAGCAAAGTACATCTGCTCTCCTAATTAACATGGAATGACAGTTTTTAATCAGCATTTCACTGTACACCGTAGTTAAAAGAAATCTGTTTCTTGTTAACTTTATTATTTTTTTTCTTTTTAATTTTGGGAAGGAATTTTGCACGGTATGATTCTTGCGAGATCACCGAACCTTCATGGTCACTTTTTCTGGCAGTGTGCGGGCACAATATAACGCTTACGTGTGAGCCATATAGGGATCTGTGCGTGTGCGATTATTTTATTCAAGCGAGGTATGGAAATGTTTTGCACTAAGGCCACCTATTGCTTACTCACTACTGGCTTCATCGCCTTTACGTGCGTGTTGATTGATTTACCGTGATTTATTACGTTCCTTTATCTTTATGTCCTAATAATAAAAGAAAAAGTTAATTTCCTGTCCAACGAATACGTTGAAGAAGTTTTCATATGACACTGAAAACGTCTATGAAGCCATTTACACGTTCTCAGAACACATCGGAAATTGAACATAAAAACTTGTTACTAAGCACGTAATTAGACTCCATGCAAGGACGGGGAATGGTTCTTGTATAAATCGGTTATTCCTAACCCTCTGCCGTCCTGCGTTTGGCAACATCCTGAAGATTTTATTTCTCAATAGCTCATTGACATAACAAGTGAGTTAGTGAGAGATTTTGGTCAGCGCTTAACATCGTGGTCTTAAAGCTGAGGGGCGGGGGGTTGCATGATGTGAATATGGAACAGCACCGGAATGAATGAGCGGGGGAAACGGGAGATCCCCGAGAAAACCCGCCGGCCAGCACAGTATCGTCCGACACGATTCACACATGCGAAAATCCTGGGACCTACCCCGCCGGGAAACAAACCCGGATCGCCTTGGTGGGAGGCGAGAGGTTTGACATAACAATGTGTTGGTTTTGTGTTGTACTGCACTGCATGAAAACTGGATAAATATTACATAGCACTGTTTAAATATGTAGTTTCGTTTATATGAAATGTAAAAATGGTTCATGCCGTTGGTTTCATTCTGATGAACAGCACGGCGGTAGTTTGCGGATTATGTCCCAAGCGTATTGTTGAAGTATTGCCAGCAAATTTCAATATAGTGTTACTCATTTTTTCTTTGCAAATTTTTACAATTTAGTACAATTATTAATTCGCACATAAATTGGTACACGTACACAGTTCATTATAACAACTTATATAATTAATAATTGAATACTGTCAGTAAGGCAAAAATTGTTCATGATTATTTCTTATAAAAAACAACTACTTTAAACGAAATGCGCCGTTTATTAGTAATTAGGAATACATCCGAAATCCAACCATAAAATGATACTTAAAAATGTCTTTCTACACCCATTTTAATATTTTCTTAATTTGGTCATACGGTAGGACTCGCAAAGTAATTAAGTCGTTCGAAATGTCGGTTTTAACTAATTCAGTTCATGACTTTCATACGGATACAGTGTATTAAGAATGTAGAAGTGATGGAAACCGATTGAAATGCCACATGCTGTTAGGTCATGCAATTCCATTTCCATAGTTATAGTATCATATAATGTTGATAACATAGCTAGCAGTGCTGGAACACTACTGGCCATGAATGTACGATGTTGCATACTTGATGCCTGGATACAAATACTGGTTTAGTCTGGAATAAGGTATTATTTCGGTTGTTTTTTCTTCTTCATTACTTAAAAACAAATGGATTAAGATCACAGAAGTAGCGAGGCAAACTTATCATTTGAATTAGTAACTCATGCTGTTTGCGTATTTGAATTGTACGAATTTTTTTCTTTTAGGTCATTAATTGGGGATGAACTTATAAGTTTCATACTTTTTTTCATTATATAAACCATGTTACTTCAGTACAAATGCCGTGCATGTATGCCATTTATATATTATTGCCACGTACTTAATACATTAATTTTTGTTTGTTCATTAATTTCGTTGATACAGCTCGAGCGTAATTAGACATGACACGGTGGGTGTGCAAATTACCAGCGAACCCTGTAGGGAGCAATCGAGGCACTGGAAGACGAAATGAAGTCTTCTGCTAGCGTAGGCGTCATCGGAACTTAATAAGAAGGAAATTAATTTCAGCTGCTAAAAGCCCGCCGACATTGAATTACCCTTGACTCTTGAAACCAAGCAACTTATAACGCCTGAAGTGTCACAAATGTATTAGATAAATAAATTTATTTTTATTTTATTTTATATCCACACACCTTCTTCTGTAATTGGTGGGCAATGCATCAGGTTATATTTTAATTCTGTGCTTAATATGAATAACAATCTCTCAACTATTTGTCTTCAATTAGTAGCATATAACTTTAATGTCTAGCAATTTTGAAACAAAAATTTTGTTGACTTGATAACGTAGCATAAATACGCACAGGAAACAATAGTACGTTTGGCATTATTCGGTTTTTTTTTTACGTATGCCTTATTGAAACATTTTGTAAACACTCGGTAATTTTAAACATATATATATATATATATATATATATATATATATATATATATATATATAATGAATAGGGACTAGTAATTTCGTAAATTACATTGGAATATGGAGGCAAATATTAGATTTTCTTAGTAGAAAATTATTGTAATTGTCGTCCTTCTTGTTTTACCTTAAGTCCTCGCGCATTAGATTTGCAGTGGTTTCGAAAATATTTTAAAGCGCAAATTAAAACATATGTTAAGGATTCATTCTTACAGTTTTGTGACTAATACATCATCGCTTGTATCTGGATTTTTCTGTTGCAATACACCAAACGGATATATAGATTTTTGCTCGTGAAGTATCACATATTTTGTCGTCAAAATAAGCCAAAATAAAGCAAAATAATTTCTGCAACAAATGGTGCATTTGTAAAAATAAACGCCCTGGCAAAATTGTGTATTGTATCACTGTACACATTCTCAAAATTTTTCAAAGCATTTCGATAAAAATATTCGAGTTATATGCAATTGTTTGAAATAACTGAAAGACCATGACCCTAAGTCACCAGACGAGAAAATAAAAAAAAAAAAGTTTTCCTTCATAAATCGTTAGTGCTACAATCAACATTCTAATGAGTGGATGGGAGATTTTGGTCAGCGCTTAACACAGGTCTTGAACCGTTGTGAGGAGTGACATGAGGTGAGTATGGAGTACGGAATAAAATAGCGAGGAAAATTGGAAATCCACGAGAAAACCCACGCACCAACGATATCGTCCGGCACATTTCCCACCTGCGAAAATCCGGGGACCGACCACGCCGAGAATCGATGACCATCCGGCCAACTTTACAACGTACTAATGGCATGCAAATTATTTAAGCTGAGGTTAATTTACAAGTGTGCATATTATTTAAACACACATATTTCAAGTAAGATATAAAAAAATGAACTAAGGCCAGTATATTAATTATATATTTAAACATTACTGAATATAACAAGTGTACACTAAAGAAAATCTACGTGTTTACAGACTTAAAATTTGTAACCATTAAAACGATTACAGATAAAGAATAAATATAAACAATGTATTATTAATTATGACGTGATTTTTAATTTAATCAACAGCCAAATTTGTCTTGAAAACGATATTCGTTACTGGGAAGTTTGAAAATATAAAAAATACATTGTTTTAAGTACTGCTACATACTGAAAAGGAAAAGTTTTATTTAGTGAGGGACTTAATGTTTATTTAATATGTTTTCGAGGTCTTGGAAATGATAGGTTCTGTATTGTCCGAGTTGAAGTTGCACTTTTATTTCATAAAATAGTACGCTCGCTTGTTAACGGTACTCTTTCGGAGCAATAAACCCCGTGAAAACGTACCAATAATTAGTAGAGCTAGTGATTTTTGGTGAAAAGCATTATGCAACATTTTGATTCAACGCCTCACGTTCACAGAAGCAGCCTTGCTTCATAGTTATTGGCAGCGTGTATTTGTGCACAGGCGTCAATCATTTGACTGAGCCAATGAGAACAACGTCACTGCGATACCAAACGTCTAGGATTAGCGCGCGGATCCCAAAGACGTTAAGAGCTAAGAACAACCAATCACTGACCACGAACGTGAGGCACTGAAACAAAAATATTACATAATTATATTCCCCAGAAATCACTAGAGACCTGAAAAATTCGCATTTTCTTTTTGGCACAAGCTATAATTCCAACAACTGTAAGTTTGAATCACTTTCGCGACTGGCCTTTGACTTATTTGACACTTCCTGGACGTCCCAGAGCCAATAATAAAAATGGAGTTAATACACACATATGTCACTTTAACCACAAGCAGCTAATAAGCATCAGCTGTCTGCTTCAGATCACAAATATTCTTGCAAGCTAGCCTGCCGGTCAGTGAACTCGCGAATTTTTCCGGTCTCTAGAAATCACTTCCTCTAATAATGAAAGAAAACAAAATATGTTAATTTTTTAATGAATATCCTAAATTCAAACTGCATACGCGACTATTAGAAGCCGGAAGAATTCACGGGTTGACTGACCTGCAGGCTAGCCTGTAAGAATATATGTGAAATCGTGCAGACAGCAGGTGTATGTTATCTGCTCGCTGACAGTGAAATAGGTCTGTGTTCAGTTACGGTTTTATTATTGGTTCAATTACTTCCAGGAAGTGTCGAATAAGTCAACGGCCAATTGTGAACGTGACACAGGTCTATAGTTGCTGGAATTCTAGCTTGCGCCTAAAAGAAAACGCGAATTTTTCAGGTCTCTAGCGGTTCTGCAAATAATACAGCATGCAAAAAATTGAGAATTACCATATTTTGTCAACTTTAAGAGTGTGTGTTACTTTGCTGCCGTGTATTGTTTTTACAGCGTTTGAGAATTCCTTGAGTGGTTTGAGTTCACAAGGTGGGTTATCAAATTTAAATAGCTTAAGAGGGCGTGGTACATAATTCAACACTAAAAGCATTAATCTATAACTGTAGGTTTCTTGAAGCGAATTTGCGAAAATGAATCAATAGCAATCCTAGACGATAGTTTTAGTCAGCGTTTTAAACAAAATTGTTTCCAGTGTTATGAACTTCTGAGGCACAATCTCTGACGCCGGAACCTCGTGCATTTAACTGCGGCGCAAGAGATCACGCGCAACGAATTTGTAATTTTGGATAAATATTTACTCATAAAGTTAGCAAATATCATTATCCAGGATTGTCATTGAGTATTTTATCCTCATTGGATTCGAAAAAAGCGTAGAAATCAATTTATGTTTTCAGCGTTTATTTATCTACCACGCACTCTTAAGCAACGTATGCCGTTAGATAAAAAAAAAGATTGTGTTTGGTTTGTTCCCATAAAAGACCAGTCATGCGAGTGTAACTTAAAAAATACGGCAGAAAAATCTTCCTTCGAGTCACAGTGTTCTTGAACGCTGTGGTCTAACAGGTGAAGGAAAATGGTAGTATATATGTTTCCAAAACTAAATGGAACTTAAACGGCCAGGTACCATCGCTAAGTGGAGATAGGAAAAGTTGGTAAAGAAGTTTATCCATACACTGTTCTGGCTCAAGGAGTAAGAATATTACACCCAAAAGTCCAAGATGTATAAATCTCTCAGACTTTCCCTTTGCCGAGTTCAGAAATCGAAAAGATGTCGGGCATTGTCAAGAGGCAAAGTTGTATCCACAGATCCTCGTTCCCTTAACTTACGTTGGAGCGAAAAGAGGTGAGCAGGACAGTAGGAAAACTTTCTGAACATATGTCAGGTGGGCGCTGTGTCGGATTTTGTGCGATTCCAATAAGGTACCAAGAGAGTGATTTCTGCTATTTCACGAGAAAAGACGCTTGACATATATTCACTGTCTTCATAAATTTGACTGTTCCACTGAGGTGACTCATTTTATTGGTTTTGTCAAACCATTCAATGCAAATTACTTTAAATACTTTCGAACATTTAAAAAATAATAAACTAGGAATTCATTGTGAATTCCTCATATCACTACATCTTATCTTTTTCATGCAGCATGTCAGGCTCTTTACTTATTAGTCATGGCTCACAGCAAATTATTAAGGGTTGTTACACTAAGATTAGGAAGTGATTAAACATTTTGATAAAAATACTCATTTTACATTTAATACTATATTAATTTGAATTTCATAAAAACTCGTGGTTTACAAGCGCTTCTTAAGACACCGGTTCTTAAAATACTAACTCTGAGCAACCGTTTAAATTCAGTTTCAATTGAAATATCTCATCTGCACATTCAAGCATTTTTCAAGAAAATATAAATATTGCAATGAAAGAAATTTACGTGGTTTATCAGGAAATGCACAACAGTGGCTATTCTTAACTATCAGTGAATTAATTTCGAAAACTGGTAAAGTGAATAGACTTGCCAGATTTTCAGGATAATTTTCATTAGCGTCATCATAAACATTGATTCTTTGGTAATAATCACAAATATCCATACTTTTGAGTGAAAACACACCACTGTTAACCCAAGGATTTTACGGTTACTGGTTCTAGGTCTTTATTTTAAGATGTCGAACTCTGTCGATTTCACACGAAAGTCAGGCCAGTTTTATTTCACACATAAACACCAAATTAATTACCAATTATGTGTTTTAGCATCAACTTCATTTCTGCCAATAGAATTTACAGAAATTAAAAAAAACGTCCCAGAGAACGTCATGAATAATTAGCAGATATTTACCATATATTACAAGCAAACGAAAAGTAGAGATAGAAAGTAATTAGTTTCAGTGAAGATAAAACCTATTCTAATGTTATAGGTCTCCATTTTTAACAGTATTGTCTAAAACAAAATGATTACAGCACAAGTTCATAAAACTAAAATACAGCACCCAATAGTGTAATAGGGAGGTATTTTATGTAATATATATGACTGTAAAAAGGAAACTTGTTTTATTTTTGTATGAATAGTATTTTTAGACATTGTATGAAAGCATTTGTAATGAGACATAAGTGCAAACATAGAATCATCACACGAAAACTGCAACGTAGCATCACCTAGCAATGTCAAAGCACAGTCAAACGTATGAATTCAGCAAATGCATGACTGTTCTGTTTGGCAATGCCAATGATGAAATATTGCAGAAGAATTCGAGTCAGTTCAAAACATCATTAGCCTTCACGATATATGATAATATGAGTAATGCTGAATTGTAGAAGCAACTTAAACGCTGTACAGTACTCAACAGTTACAAAAATAGACGCTATTATGAATAAATACGAAAACCATACGATTAATTAATGTAATGAAAATTGCCTGTAAAATCATTAACAAATAAGTTATTGTTTTCAAACTTATTGTTTATCATTAACCCTTGTAAGGAAATGTAAAAGATAGTTTCACATTACAAACTAACAATAACAGTGAAACAACGACATATAATTGGTTATTTGCAGGTTTGAGTGGTGGAGGAGCTGTATTTTATATATTCATTTATGTATTTACTGACTTTCACTCATTGAGCATAAGATAGTGCTGCGACTTTGAGTGCCTTAAACTTAAGGGGTATTAGGTCCCGCCTATTTGTAGCAGGTTTTCTATACTAGCACGTATGTTGTGTGTTTAGAGAATCATTCTCTTCGTAGCTGAAATAGTTCCGCAGATTCATGTAGGAAAGCAGCACGCATACTTGATCATGTGGTTTTCGCCCATTCCTCACATCCCTCCCCACTTCACGCATTCCATTGCCACATATTTTCCCTTGTTACATTTTCCTGACTCACACCCCTCCCCCGGGGCGGTTTCCGTCCTGTTTCCCTCACACAATTCCTTTCATAGGGTGTAGAATTGTTGCCAAAAAACTAGATAGATTCACGTACTGTGCATGCGCCAGCTCTGAGTCCCTGGCATGTATGCATTGTCCGTCCTAAGTGTCATGTATGCTACAGTAACACAGTGGCAAACACGTTCTAACATAGGATGTTACTGTGGTTAGTATGTGTGTCGATGTTATATCTGCCTCGTATTGTTTATATGTTTACGGACGAAAAACGCAAACCCGCCAGGGACTCAGAGCTGGCGCGCGGACAGAAGCCAAGTAACATTCAGTGTTCCAGGATTTAGTGTATTATTTGCCGTTTCTAGATCGTGTAAGTTTTCAGTAAAAATGTCCAAGTGGCGCCAAGGTGTTACGAAGGGACCAAAACGTGCCAAACGATCCAAAATTATTAAACTGCTTAAGCATGTAAACAGAAGTTAGCAAAGGTTACAACTTACATAAGTGGATGACAATAATACATCGGCAAAGGAAGCTATGAAGATAGTTAAAATATTTTTTAAAATAATTTTTTAGAGATAGTATTTCAAATTTACGTAATGTTCCTATTTTTTGTTACTATAGGATTAAACTCAGCAGTTACAGGAGCTTTTGTCATACAACGAGTGGGAAACTTATATAAACTGTGATGCTGGCCTGGGATGGTTCCCTCTGCCAGTTTATGTCATTGTGTCAAAGTTGTGTGACGCCATCTCTAATGACCTCGAGTCAACGAGACGTTAAGCCTTATATAAACTGGCTTCAGTCCCTGTGGGATTGCATGGAATTTACGCTGCTGAGAATTCATAGACCCGTTCGAAGGGCACATATATACGCATTACCCCTTCCCAAGCATCAAAACTTGTTGAAGTAATACAAATTTTGAAAGATCGATCACATCTCATTATAATTATGTGACTTCTCATTAATTGGTTTTCTCTTTCAGTACTGTATATGGCATGCACTTATTCAGTCGTATGGAATTAAAAATTAAATTTTTTTTTAGCTAAGATAATATAAGTACAGAACAACGTGTGTACATATACCTACTTACATTCGTATACCTCTAAAAGGTTGATTTAGGGACTACTTACATTTCGGAGTGAATATTTGAAAGAAATTTAAGGTAAAACGTATCGAGAAGCACATTTTAATTAAATATTTTCATGCTGGTGACGATTGGCACAGTGGCCACAGCTTTTGCCTCCCACCAAGGTGATCCGTGTTCGACCCCCGGCAGGGTCAGTCCCCGATTTTTTGCATGTGTGAAATGTGGCAGGCGTTTCCGTTGTCCAGTAAGATTTTTATTTTCGGAAAACTCCCACTTACCCGGTACTTCGCGTTTCGTCGCTTTTCAGTTGTGGGCTTCATTTCATGTAATCTATCAGGGTTCAGTATACAGACGCCTACGAGCCCCCAATTTAGGTGTCAAGGGAGTGATGTTCTGCCATCGAATACCATTTCCATGCAATATTTTAGGGTAATTGAGCACGACTGTCTTGGATTTTCAGTATTTTCCACGTAACAAGTTTTCGAGAAGGCTAACTACCCACTTTTGTGACCTTTCGTACCCCAAATATTATTCTCCTACTCATTTTACAGTGTGAGATAGTAAATTACCTTAATATTGTGTTAAATTTGTTGGGATATATTGAATATTATGCTATTTATTATTTGCGAGCAAATATCAGACATTATTCATTATCTAGCTGTATAATGCAAAAATTACATAAAGCAGTGTACAAAAACGTGATACGCCTTTTTGAAGGCTTGTACTGTACAGGGAAAGTGCTGTAAATCGAAGCCTGCCGTTGGCCATCGCCCTTACATATTATTTTGAATTATTTATGAGTGAACTCTAATGAATAAATTCTAGCACTTTATTAAATTTTTTCGATAAAGTGTTGTAAAAAATAATTTACATAAACATGGAACGTCAACTAGACGGGAGTGTGACGCGCGTAGAAAATTTTTCATCTTGCAAAAATTAAATATGCCATGATATTATGCAATTATTATTTTACAGTTTAAATATTCTTTTTATGTTGGCTAGATTGTTGTTATGAGAAACGTATTAATTCTCGGGTTAACGATTAAATTATAAGTAAGTTGAAAATAAACACAGTGTCTCTGTTTCAAGATCATTGGTATTTGCAATTAATTCACATTCATTTCGCGTTGGCGATTCGACCACAAATGTTTTGGAAACTTCACGGATGGCTTAACCTACAGTAAGTGAAAATATTGTGACAGTAAATTTTTTTAATAGTATTTTTTTTTTTTTTTTTTTTTTTTTCAATTTTTTTTCTTTGCATTTGCAGGCAATACGCAGTTAAGATATTTCCATTATATATTAGTACGGAGTACTTTTGCATCATATTCCTAGGTCGTTTAGAGTAGCACGTTCGCGTTCTGGTTTCAACTACGCAGCCGGTATATTGTCACGGACCTCTCCTCCCTCTTCATGACATTTGGCCAGCAACAATTTTCGTATATTATATGTGTATCACTATCATACTTTGATTAACGAGTAAACTTTGAGTACAAAGCATGAAATCAGGAAATAATATTACAGACTGTTTATATGTTTTAAATATAAATTTAATAAAATAGTTCAGTATTTCATACCATTACAATTGGTGCTGGTTACAGTTTAAATTTAAATGAATGAAATATCAAGATCAGTTTACGTTATTTCAGAAATTGTAACAAGTTTTCGGATTACGTCAATTTATTTTCTCGCATTTGTAAGTAACAAATGTTTCAAAACAGCTATAAATTTTTTTTAATGAGACGATTGTTTTGATCGGCTGACTAGATTCGCCAAATTTGCTTTGTAATAGTCAAATGCAATGAAAAAATTGTAATATGACCTACATACATTTAAATTAAAAAATAATGTTTGTACTGTATGCTAGAGTTTATTGTGTTTACACCGGAGGACCTTATTTTTATTACATAGGATTTTTCCTCACATTCTGTACCACAATAGGTCGAAATGCATGTAAAATATTTCATGGGTGAGCAATCTCCTTTACCAGGCTGTCAGAAAAAATGTGTGTGGACGCGCGCACACACACACACACACACACACAGATATACTATATATATATATATATCACACCGTCCGATTGAATTAAATTTGTCACAAACGCCTTTTCAGAACTATTTCTAGTTAAGGTAATATTTAGTTACATACCTATAACTTTTAAATGCCCTTAAAAGCCTTTTTTCGTTATATAAATGTTATACACACAATTTCAAGTTATTAGAATTTTATTTTGATAAATTATAGATCGAATTATTTCTGTATTATTTTCTCTCGGTGATAAAGCATTTCCTGTAGGCCTTATTGATTCTAGTAATTTAATTAGTTTTATATTAAACCAATTTGTTTGATTAAATTTTCTAGTGGCCCGATGCAGTCATGCGGAACTTTGGAAGTTTATTTGAAAAGAGTGCCACATACACTGCATAAAATCATATGTTACCCGTACGAGTTCTTAAATGGCAAACTAATTGTTCCGTTTAGTAAGGAACTCTTTTCAAACAGCGTAGTCATGGGAATCGGCAAGGGCCTGTAATAAGGAGCCATCCCAGCATTTTCCTACAGTGATTCCGGAAAACCCTGTAGGCCTAAAACTGAAATCAGAATGGCTTGGCCAAGAATCAAACACGTTCTTCCAAACACAAGATGAAATTTTTTCCACCGCGCTACTTCGGTCGAGAAGCAGCAGCGATAGCTATAAGCAGTTGCGTGTTGAAGAAATTAAAAAAAGTAAGTTAAATAAAAAACGAACGAATACTGATAAGTGATGATAACTTTGCAAAACTTGAAGGAATCGCTGCCAGGCAATTGAATATAATTGAGATCCGTCTGCTGAAATGACAAACAGCTCTAAAACAGCAAAAAACGGTTACGATATGTGCACGTTCTATTCAATGACAGTGACAGTGAGGTAGGCCTATTATAAAACAAGCCATACGGAAAGAAGTTGTAGAAAAAACTATCCTTAAAACTCGTCATACTTCTTCGTACTGTTTAACACTTTCAAATACCTAGCAGTCGCATTCTAAAAAATGTGAAAATTCGCGTGACAGATTTTACTATAGCAATAAAGTAAATGCGAGATACCGAGCGAGGTGGAGCAGTGGTAACACACTCGCCCCGCATTCGGGAGGACCCGGGTTCGACACCCGGTTCCGACCGTCGTGACTTCGGTTTTTCAGGGTTTCCATATCACTTCAGGCGAATTCTGAAGTAGGCAGACTCCTTTCTCAATTAATGTCGTCGTTGAGTTGTGTAACACAGTCTCTAAAGACCTCGATGTCGACGAGATGTAAGCCCATTTCAATTCCCCTGATATCTTAGCAGCCTCCATACACGCTGTCAAGTTTTCCGTTACGTCAGGTGTCATACAGGCTACCACGCTGTCTGGCAAGGAATATTCGTATTACATAGTAGTGGCTGCTGTACTGGCAGGGAACGCAGCCGATATGCCAGAGACTGGAATAGCGCATGATCACTGAAGGTTATGTTAGGTTGGAATATTTTATGTACCGTAAATCTTCCAAAAAACATTTTTAATACGTGACGTAAGGCAAATTAATCGCAAAGCGGACGACAGGCGTTGTAGTATAATGCATACATACATATTTACATTTGTATGCTTTACTATAGGCCTAATCATAATTCTCACTCGAATATGCGTTACATTAATACTACTACGTATAATGTATTGACAGGTGCGGTTAAAAATTACTGGGAAA
This sequence comes from Medauroidea extradentata, assembly GCA_003012365.1. NCBI lineage: Eukaryota > Metazoa > Arthropoda > Insecta > Phasmatodea > Phasmatidae > Medauroidea > Medauroidea extradentata. The sequence goes on along the minus strand of PNEQ01116185.1, from coordinate 26,701 downwards.
AGTAAATTGAAACTTTTTCACGAGAGAAATAATGACATTTTTAAAGGACAGTTAGTAGGTGAAACTTTTGAACGATAATTAACCACATGTGACTGATGAAACTAACCTAAAATCAAAACCACCTATATTATCCGATCAGGTCGGCTAATAAGTATTTATTGTACATAAGCACAATTTCCCCCCGTGTTAAGCACAACAATTCTCACAGAATTAATTGTGTTTACAAGAAAATGGTTTTCTTAAATACGTAGTGGCATCTACAGAGAAAACTAAATTCTATTAATCAACAATTTAATATTATTCACGTCGAAACTGTAGAAGGCGCGTTACCAGAAGTAACATAATTTTACTTCTGCAGTACTATGTCACGTAGTGTTGAGAGAGTTAAAAATAATTGGGTGAAATTTTGGGTGGACAGTTCAGTTTCACTTGATAACAGATCAAGAATAAATATTTGTCGTAATACTTGAGCAGTTTGCCACATATAGCCATGTTCCACTTATCTTGAAGCAGGACTAATATGAAGTCTAGTAAGGTGACTGGAGTTGTGATGTGAATTAGGAAAGCAATAGCATGAAACACGAACCAAACTGCAGCTCTTCGCCGCACGGACGGAAGTAAAAAATGTCTCAATGAATTAGCTGGTTGTCGCAAATGTCCCCTTGAACATCATGTATAATTCTTTTCACACTCATCTGAGCTACCATGTTATACGATGGAGAGGATAGAAAATAATGCCAACGTAATATTATATGTAACAAAATACAATTTTCGGGATTATTAACTGATAAACATTTTCAAATCGCCTTTAGGTTGTTATTATTAGTTAACAATTTCTCTATTTTACAGTTCTATTTTGACTATAGTTTGCATGTGTTTGAATTCTCTCTCTTTTGTTCAATACGATTTTCGACTGGTAAGCGGTAAAATAAGTTCGTTTAGTGTGTGTGGTTTCGCCAGATGCCGCATAGTGCGCCATACGTCTGATACTGCAAAATGATTGGTCTGGTACAGAATCTACTACCGTTTCTGCTACGGGAAATAGAACATGTTCTATTAGCAAACCTGGTATGAAATCTCACTCAACCAGGTCAAATCTGTTTCTGTGACACATGCTGCTTTATCGGCTGCTATGGCAGACCTTGCACACGATGTTATGTAATCAGATACCGTATAATGTCTGCTTAACCTATTACCCCTGTGTACCTCTGCCAAGGCGAACGTGGACACGTAAATACCAATTATCTAAAAAAAAAAATAGGTTTTACATTGTTTAAAGTAAACTTTTCGCATTATGAGATGCACTGTTGATTATTTCTAACAATCTGAACTGGCGGTAATCACCAGTACAAGTGAATAGTGATAATGAAATATTTTTCTTTAATCACATTAATAGAATTAATTTCTTTAGTAATATAACGAATGATAAATATTGCTGTTGTTAGGTAACATATTTTGGTACGTTTCTTCATTTTTATTAGCGTTAACGTATTTATAAATGGGGGAAAATAGGAATACTATGTACGTATAATTTCATGGATATGATTTTGTGAGTGTGAAAGTCATGTGTGAAAATTGTAATAATTAATGTTATCTGTACTATTAAATACCATAAATGCCTACCAAAGTTGAAGTTTAATAACTGAGACATAAAATTGCAAAATATAACTGCAGTGGTGTGTCAGACGTTCTTTGAGATTATCATATATGTTGTATGTTTACATGCAATTTTTAAAACAAATTAAGTATTGAACTCCGACTGAGAACAATACCTGTATACAAGCTAAGTGGGGATATTATTGACATCGATTTAAGTAAGCTGGGAAAATTTGTTCATTTGGAAAATGTTTAAACTGAAATTAGGTATGTCGGCTGAAGTGAAATAAATAAACATAAGTTACTTTTTATTTTTCATTCTGTTATATTAGTAGGCCTACATTACAAAATGAACTGAACATGGAGACAAGGAAATAACTGTGTTTTTATGATAAAACTTAACTACTTCCGAGGATCACGCATTCCTACAGACGATCTGCAACAAACACGCACTTGCAGTACACATAAAATCCGTAGTTCGAAACTAAAATTGCCGAGTGTGCTTGTTTACTTTCAATTCGTGTTTAAAACGATACGCGTTTTCATGTTGTTCTACAGTCAATTCAAATCGTTAAGATCCCAAATTCTGAAACTCCTATCGTATTGGACTTTTAGATAAAACTTTCTGAACTGCAGCTCTTTTTAAATCGATTTAAATTTGACATGTAAATGTACTAATAATAAAACAAGTGTTAATATAGATCACATTTTCGTCTCTGGAAATACAGATTATCAGTGCAGGGGATGAGGCTGGGTAGTGAGTGCCTGTTGGCTTTGATCAAGGTAGGTAGGGAGGGCTTAGCTACCGTTCGCCAGGACCAAGGGAAGACAACCTTCGAAAGATACGGCAACAATGTAAGCCAGCCTGGCTGCAAGCATTTTTCTTCCCACGCTATTCTCTTTCCTGCTGTCTCCCCCCCCCTGGCCCTTATGCCATCTGTACGTCACACAGGTTACCCTATCCGAAAGTTGCAGAGGGTGAGGAACATGATTTCGTACGGTCCAAATGTTTCGTGTCTATCCCGCCAGATGGAAGCATTTCGCAGGGAATTATTATCAACCTAACACATCGTTACATACATTTGATTTTGTGTCTACATTTCGTGAACCAGTTATACAAACTGAAATATTATTGCTTATAAAATCCATTTAAACGTAAATGTATGATATGGTGTAGTATTTTTGTTTCAAATCGTTGGTTCAAGTGTCTAAATTTGCTACAGAAATTACATAACATAAATATGAAAATATGAATTTACATTAGCATGTAAAATACATTAGTAAACTGTCTCAAATAACTGTTTTTAAAAACCTAGTGTGACATATAATTCCTGGTATTTTTATCTAGCATGGACTGCAGTAATTGAATTTTTTTTTCAGATTCTTGCTGTAGGGGCTGCAAAATTAGTATGTAAAGTTCGTTTAAAGTGTTAAAACATATATTAAAAAGTATTTTCTAAAAAAATTATGTTTCTCCAATACTTGTATTTTATGTCTACTACAAAATGAATAATATCTAGTTCATTTTAACGTTATTTATTTAGGTACCAATACCTCTAATGTCACATTCACAGTTAATTTTTATTTCAAATTAAAAGTTAGGATGATTAAAATGCAAGGAAATAACACGGAATCATAATTTCACAAAACACAGCGTTGTAGTGACGTGTTATGGCATTACTGTGTCAATTCTGGCATTGCGAGTAAATATATCAGTTATCCTTCCCTGTTGCTGTCCGTTCGGTTTATATTCGGACGACTTAACAATGTTTTCATAACTCTCACTCACTAATTCAATGGAATGCGCTCTCCTCTGTAAGTAGGCGACTCAAACAAGCATGTACTGGATATTAAATCCTATTGTTAGATTATACGACAAAAATATCTAATATTGACGACGACTAACGAGAAGTGGGTTTCGGAGATAAAAATAATTTCCGAGGCAAGATAATGAAAGAGACGCAAAATTGCGACTTGGAATGAATTTCTTGAGAGCACTACACAAGGACTATTGAAAAGACGTTCTAAAGACAATCTTTCAAAATGAAAAGAAATGAAAGAAGGAACACAAGTCTCTCAATAGTTGTGAATCTTAGAATGTACGATGTAATCTACCTTAACGTTCTCAACTATTCACATTTATTTCCAATCGTTCCATGTACTTGTGTATAACTTTGGTCTCAGGTTTTCAATTCGCCAAATTAATCATAAAACAGTTAGGATAAGTATCACAGTTCTCAAACATAGTTTTTTTTGTTGTGTAGCCAGTTTAGATATTAATTTATAATCACCATTTGTGTACTGGGAGACAACTTAGAGTCTCCTAAAATTACTCTTCAACACTCGTATTCCAAACCGGGTTTATAGTCAGTTTTAAGACTAAGTTTAACTGGAGGATTCATTCTGATGTGGAAATATTGTTGTACTATTCAACGATACTTGTACCAAATCAAAGTGTATTAGTTGACACTGTCGTGATATTAAATCTTTTATTTTTCGAGACATGCGAATATTCATTGAATGAAGTAACTTAAATATACTGAGAGTTGTTCAGATAGCGTATGTATACCCCTCTCTATTTCTGTTTCTATACATGTATATATTCACGCAACGTGTGTGTGTGTGTGTGCGCGCTCGCCCACCACATCAAAGGCGATAACTTGACAACATTTTCGTGTGTATTTTGATTATTTGTTAAAATTTTTCCACATACGTCTGGAACATTTTTCTCGCATTAGTTCTTGTTCGTATTTTAGTATTGGTTTGAAATTTAAACAAAAATAGAGTTAGTATTTTCGTATTTTGTCCATGTCGGTGACAGTCCACGTTCGGGCATATCTTTAGCACGTCACTTAATGGTGGAATTATTACAACACTCAATTTCGATAAAAGAAATATCCATTATAAGCTGGACTTAAACTTGTCCTTGTGCTTCAAGAGGTTATAGAAATGTGATTATTGCCTTGCATTGGTTGGAAAAGTTCATAGCGGAGCGTCTTTTCAACTGATTTTTAGCGCTGTAGGCCCCCTTGGTGTTGGAACCGTAAGTGAAAAATAATGAACCTAGTAATGGGAGTTCACAGAATTTTTCAAGCATTAGGTTTTGAGTTATTTTATCTACGCAGTCTAACTCTAGTTTTATTGATCAGTGAATACTAGCACATGTTCTGTGTTTTACCCTTAAAATAGGCACAAAACGTCGTTACCACACATAAGAATTGCAACCAGTTTTATTCTTCTGTTTAACTAATAATTATCTCGCAGAAAATATTTTGGTCACATAAATATTCTTATACGCTGTTCTCAGACGGACATTTACTTTGTAATCAAATTGTAAATAGTGCCATATATTTTTATCAGCAAGAATTCACTGATTGTTTTTAAAATATTTGATTCAGAATTTTATATGACATTTTGGACTGCTTAGTTGGCAGTATTAATACACGAAAAGAATTATACTAATATTCGATATTTCAAAGATAAATAATTTTTACGTTCTCCATTTATAGATTTGCAGTATTTCATATAATTAGAAATATTATATTTATAACTGTATACATGAAAACAGTTCAATGTGTGTATTCAAATTAGGGAGAAATTTTAAGAAGGAATAAATAATTAAAATGTAACATGTAAAATTAGACATAAATGCCAGGACGTGCAATCAAACAAATAAGCTATAGTTGTATATTACGTTATAAACACATAACTTTGGAAGTCACATAGAAGACAGTGCACAAATGCAGAGAGAAAAAGAAAGTAGGTTGTTGCAAAAATTTTGACACTAGAATAAAAAAAGACATTTTTGATTAACACACGCAGCATAGAACAGTGACAATAATAATTAATTAGGGTATTTAACACTTACTGCAATTATCAACGTAAATTATCTCTCTTTAAATTGTATTTTTTACATGCATAATTTAAGTTTACATGTTATTCAATGAAATAACTTCTGTAAACCACAAAAACTATACCCGAAAGCAATTTAATACAAAAATGGTTAAGAAAAATTTTACATGAGGTTGGTCTAATAAGCTAAATAACTACTTCCTGATATTTAAATGCAACAAATTAGAGATTATAACGATGAAAAATGTTTCAGGATTCCCGAGGAACAGGCATAACCACGTATAAATAATTTAAAAAGTTGCTGCTCTTTGCGATCCTACTGTATTTTACCACTTTGTGGAAAGGCCTGTTTAAAATAACATTAAATTTCTTAAGTATTCTGATAACACATCTTGGAGTAGTTATTTGGAACACTAGTAGGATGTTATGGGTTCGAATCTCGTGTAAAGAAAGTCTAAAGGGAGCTTCTGGTATATTATATACACACATGTTAACGATAACTGGCAGAAGAAAACATTTTCCGTTCGAAGTGGCTTCTCCTTGCGCTGTAGGCACACACTAAGTGGTAAAAAAAGAGACAATGTGTTGTCCCAATAGCATTGATACCTCACAATCCTGGTGAGATATCTTTATGGTCTAGGAATGAAAGGTTTAAAAATATGTTTTAGCAGTATCCTCAATATTTAGTTAACGCGATAAGCTAACGTCATAGTTTTGCTTTCAAAAATTCCTCGCGGCAGCAGCCGTGCAGCTATACGTGTGGCGTATTTGAGTTTGTGTGTGTGTATACAAACACACACACACACACACACACATATATATATATATATATATATATATATATACATATATATATTCAGGATGTTCCGGGAGTAGACGTCAATAAAGAGGTAGGTGAGAGGGGGGGCCTAAGAACTACCAAATAAACCAAACTTGTATAATGCGATTCGCTACCGTCTAAATGTTATGAATTTTTAAATAAAATTCTGCTGTACTCTACCTTGAACTAAACATTTAATGATGGTGGAAAAAGTAATGGTCAACGTGGAACAAAATTTGTATACACCAAAGGTGATTATCGTCGCCACATTGAAAAACACATTTCACGTCACTCAGAGTACAGCTTCGTGGTATAAAAAAAATCACTTTCACAATAGTTGTTTTTGGTTCGGAAAGATGCTTCCTGTTTGCACGAGAAAAATAATTATTAATGGGTCACATAAATGATCACCCGCCATTGGAAAAACTAACCCTAGTATTACCAATTAATTAGTAAAAAGCAATATTTTAAATTAACATAAACCTATGCAATAAATGTGAAAACATAACATAACACAACAGATTCACATAATGTAAAAATCAGCAATAAGGTTGAAATTAGTATGTGAGTAAATAAGTAATTGTAAATTTAATTAAATACAATTATGACACAGTATTTGAAATTATTACAATGTATTTGAAATGTGATATGTTTAATTTGTGAGGAAAATTAAGATGATATTAATAAAAGCGGTAATTGTCAGTTATTTCATTTTAAAAAATTGATATTATCGAAATAGAAAATTAAGATAAACGAATTAGATCACTCGATACCCTTACATAGTTGCTGCCTCATATTCACAGCTGCCGCGGTTATGTAGAGGCTAGTGCGCTCGCCTCCCAATAAAGCGAACTGGTGTTATTCCTGTAATTCCAATAATTCCAGTAATTCCTGTAATTCCTGTAATTCCAATATTTACATTGAAGCTCTTCACAATCTATAACGTTCAGTAATGAAACTATTTTGGCCAAGTGTTTCTTTGGACAGCGTAACCAGCCATAAGAATATTAAATATTTTAAAGTAAGACGTTATCACCATTCTGTCGTTTACAAGTACCGCCGTTTTCTTCAAGCAGAACGGAACATCTTTGAATCCTAGAAAAGACTTCCTGAAACGCCTTACAAGTCAGACAACTGCAAGTCAACGAGTGTCTGACGTCTCTGTTCGAAGTTCTTTCTCAAGCTGCACTGACGTCTGTTTGAAGTTCTTTCCCAAGCTGCACTGACGTCTGTTTGAAGTTTTCTCCTAAGCTGCAGTTTTTAACGATGCTCTTCCGAATTCAAATTGTTGTTTGTACCTACGCTTGGGCGCGAGAGAGCCGGTAGCCAAAAGTAAGGGTGTGTATTCCATGCACCCTGACTTTCACACAATAGAAATAAGTTCAATCGGCCCCAATTACATCGACTTTGGAAGGAACATCGTCAGCCACACATCTGCCTCCATCTTAGTTTGGGACTCTGAAAAAAAACCGTATGTTGATGGAGTCTTGTCTCTTTCCCATATAGCGGTGGTGGAAGACGTTTGTGATATTTAATTAACACATCCTTCAGAGCTTTTTCTTAATACCATTGCTCACTCTTGACAACACATATATCCCCACTCTGGCTATAGAAAATGTGGAGGGCTAGATATGCAGCAAGTACAGTGCGGGATAAAATTAGTACTTTTAAAACCCTAGTTCATTTTCATTTCAGTGAAGTTATATTTACTTGCAACATTTTAATACAAACAAGAAAATATGTAACAATCAAAGTTTATAGATTGTACTTCAATCAACAGTTAACGTCTTGGGCCAAAATAAATTTGCTTTTTAAATTACTTTTTAAGGCACGATTGTCATCAGAAACGCTCACTTAATTGCGAACCACCTATGCAACACTAACGTACCAGATAGTTCCACACTATTACAGAGCAAAACACCTTAAAATAAACACCACACATATGAACGTTCAGCGGAATGCGCCGAGATAATAACGATGTATAATTGTTACGTAAGGAGTGTCCAGTATGGTCTTATCAACGCGTCCATGCTAGTTATTATTAGCTCGTAACCTTTATTCAGCGCGACGATGTGAACAACGGCAGATCTCTCTAATTATCTCAGCCTCCTGTAGCAACACTGACCTGCCATATTTAATGACAACTAATTGTAACAAGCTTTTAGGTGTGCGGTATGCTCTTGTGCACAAGATCTAAATAGGAAATTGCTGTATTAAAGCACTCGGAAACAACATTTCTCCTAGAATTTTAACTTTAATATCGAAATAATGGGTAATTTAAAAGCGAATGAATTATTCTTATGGTTTCGTGATCGTATGTTGAGAGCATGCCTTGGTATGAAACTTTTCGGTAAAGTAAGAACTTCTCGTCAGGAACAGTATTTACAAAATAATTTTTATAATAGCCTTAGTTGTTAATTGTGAGTATAGAACAATCAATACGCTTTAATTATTGCGTAGGGTCCTACGTTTACGTTATAAAGCGACAAACAGAAAAACACGTGTGCTGAAACGTGAAAAGTAACCACGGCTTCAAAACTGCTCACTTTATTGTGACTAAACGTATAGCCTACTTTTCTTCTCGCAGAGTTGATTCGAAAATTAAACTATAATTATTCAAAAGTAAGCAAATAATGCAGCCATACTTTTTTAAATAATCACAATGCAAAAAATAAGATGGTAAATAGCGTAGCACCTTGAAAGGATAAAAAACTAATAGTATGTAATTATATGTGGGATGTGCATAAATTGCACACAACGTATTTCCTACATTCATATTTGTGAATTCGTGTTTTGTTCAGTCGCTAAAGTAGATTCTTTCTTATTTAAGACGGCGTGGTACATAATTCAACGCTAAAATCCTTATTCTATAACTTTTGCTTTCTTGAAGCCAATTTGCGAAAATTAAACAATAGCAATCCTAGACAATAGTTTTAGCCAACGTTTTAAACAAAATTGTAATCAGTGTTATGAACTTCTGAGGCAGAATCTCTGACGCCGGAACTTCGTGCATTTAACTGCGGCGCAAGAGATCACGCGTAACTAATTAGTAGAGCCACGATTTTATGTCGAAAAGATTTTTGCAACATTTGGTTTCGATGCGTCATGTGCACACCGGCAGCTCTGCTACATCGTCTGTGGTTGGATGATTTTACTCTCACTGGCCTTGGCAAATTATAGACGTACAGACTCACAATAATCTTATTCTGATTGGTGCAGTCAAATGAGAAACGTGTCTGAACATAGACACGCTGCCAATAACCTTGAAACAGAACTGCCGATGTGCACGTGAGTCACTGAAACAAAGTGGGGCAAA
>PNEQ01116184.1:87953-111253 GCA_003012365.1 Medauroidea extradentata | reverse complement strand
TGACACTTCAAAAATTAGCCTAATTATATTACTGATGACGGGCCTCTTCTCAAAATGGCCTAAAACTGACGGACATACTGTCCTCTATCTATTGAGTTCCCAAGCCTAACCTTAGGTTGACGGCAGAAATGAAAATGTTCCATTTTCTCCTGGGCCGATTCTGCCGCATGCTTCACCTAGCAAAATTCAGGGAACTCTCCCTGCTATGTACAATACAGCATATAATCTATGTTCTTCTCCAAATTGGAAGCCGTTGCCTTGGCAACCAATCAACAAAAGAGGTATAAAACCTTCAATCTGCTCAGAGAAACCTCTCTGGAGCAGATAAATACTCTACACTTAGTAAGTTAAACTATACTTATACTATGTACAATCATGTGGTAGTAAAACATTTTAAACAAGTATTTCAAATTTACATTAAAATTATTTAGCCGATGTTAGAATAAATTAAGAAAATATTTAAATAAACAATTATGCAAAACTTTGATAATATTAACATATTCATAAAATATTTGCAATATTTTCAAAGAAGAAAAGTTATAAGAGTGTTTTCAGAAATTCCATAACAATCTTAAATAGCTTCTAGATAGTTTAACGTCTATTACAAATAACTAGGAGTGAGAGATTTTCTTAATCTAACACAAAACAATAATAACATTAAATTAATTAAGTTGAACAAAAATTACTATAGTAAGGTGGGAACTGTCAAAACACTAAAACTTCTGATGCTTCCTTTAATAGCAAAGTCTTTCTCAGTTTGTTATATCATCAAACATAAATAAACTTTAAAACCTGTGACGATCTCGTTACAAGGTTTAGTCATAGTTAGTTTTAACGTTCAGGATAGATTCCACTTGTAAACATACTGTTGCAGATAGAACTTAATGGCTCACAAATCAAGTCAGAGCACTTTTAGAGTAGTGAACTAGTTATACCATCATATCTGGAAGAGTGTTTCATTTTAAGAGACTTAATTGCCTTAGAAATTTCATGAGGTCTCACTGGCAAGACATTTATATGTGGAATTGATGCTAGATAGGCTAATTTCAGATAATCATAAACCTTGTCCAACTGTGGCTGGTCGAGTATAAGTGATTCTACTACGGTGGCAAAGTATTTGTTTAACTCTTCTGCTATTTCCTTAGGGTTATCAATTTTCCTGTCTAGTTAGCAAGTTCATGGACTCTGTGTTGGTATGATTTTTAGTTGTAGTTCTTTCTGAATGATTCTCCAAGAGGTTTTAGTTTTGTTGTTTGATTTTAATATTTCTTTGCTTATTGCCGTGATTTTTGATTTCATTATAACTTTCCTCAAAATTTTACAGTATTGTATGTAAGAGGTTTTAATATCGGGATGAAACGTGGTTCTGTACAGACGATATAGTTCCTTTTTCCTCTTACACGAGATTCTTATCCGTTTAGTTAACCAAGTTCTGTTGTTTTTGTCACCACTGTTATATATTTGTTAGGGAAATGAGCATTAAATAATCTAATGAAATTAGAATGAAAGAAATTGAAGTTATCATTTCTATTTTCATGTTGGTTAATATAATTCCGTTCCAGTCTTGGGTTGCAAGATCTAGGCGAAATCTGTTAATGGACTCCTCAGTTATGCGTCTGATTTTTAATTTTTTTTAAAGACTAGGGGTTGATTTTGGATTAGTGGTGAATGGAATAGAGATTATTTGACTATCATGATCTGACAATCCATTAAGATATGGCCTAGCCTCTACTTTGTTTCTTAAACTATTATCTATAAAAAATTGTCAATAGCTCTACTGGAGCTGTTTGTTACTCTGGTGGGGAATTCAACACTGAGAGACAGATTGAATGTCATGAGTAATGATAATAATTGGTGTTTTACATTACTGTCCTTTAAAAAATTGACATTAAAATCACAACAGAGAACAAGATTTTCTGAGACGTTGCACAATGTACAGTATGATAACCTTTGTTTTCGGAAGGCGTAGTACTTAACCACTGTGTTTTCTGACATGGATTTGTGAACAAAATGTGTTCACATGGTAGGTACTCACATACTATCGAGCCATGCATATTATACACTTACATCACATATTATACACGTGCTCTGAACAGGGTCTTGATTCTCTTTAACATTTCAGTTTCAACGAAGGTGTTACAGCACACACAAACAATCAACATATAACTAAGACGCAAATAGATAAGTAAATTAATTAAACGAACTTGCATAACTAATTACGAGATAAGAATAAGATGCATATAAATGGGTCATAACTAGAACTGACGACCTTACGGAAAGCTGGCTTGATGACGTAGGCGGCATCGACGGTCGAGTACGCCCCCGCCGCGCCGGGACTCGAACCCCGAGCCCCGGAGGAGAGCTGGACTGGTGTTGATCGGACAAATGTCAGCGACTGACAGACCTGGTTTACTTGGTAACAATGGCGTTAAATCGGAGTGCTTGTCCTCATTACTGCGGCACTACGAGGGGGGGAGGGGTGAGCTGCTGTCTTCCTTGGTTTCCCAATGCTGGCCTTACAACCTGAACCTCTCGCTGTCCGGCCTGTTTAGTCATGCCATAACAACTTGACAAATAGCTACTACAACACAAAACATTCATCACAGCGTACTCCGAGCTAGTAGTATACTTACTAATTCATATGGTTTGCATAAAACACAAATTAAATATGATATGTTATGCTGTTAAAAAAAACCTAGCGGAAATGTCTTGCGTGGAAAATAAAAACACCATTTTTTTTTAAATTTAATTAAATTAGTTTCTCCAAATTTTCTGTAGAAAAAACTACAACTTCATTCTTATGTTCGAAATTACTCTAAATGGTTGAACAGTCGATGCATTTTTCTAACTACTGTAGTCTCCGGGATTATGATTATGTTAGTTGCAGCTCATGGCGAGGACACACAGTGTGCAGAGGTAGTAGAAACATAACAATTCTTCTAGGAGTGCCCTGGTAACGACCAGTAGCTTGTGTACATCCCTGAATATCTACATGTGTAGGATTATAATGCGGGCTGTTTGGTTGGAACACCGCAAGTGTTCCATTACGTCGAGGAGCAGCGACCACGAGCACCTGGGTCGCGGTAACGTTCTCATTCCTCGGGAATACTCGGGGACATTAGTTCAACTTCGGTGATTGAACCAGAAATCTGTGACAATTAGTTTAGGTTAGTTTAGGTTAGTTCTAGCTAGTTTACGTTTGCTTAAAAAAAATACTGAACGCTGAATCGATGTACGTTTTTGTTACAATTAAAAACTACAACAAATATGAATGTGGCGCTGCCTTTACACTGAATCGCCGAAGATAGACGAATGCGGCCGAGTATCTCCGAGGAGTGGGGAAGTTAACTCGGCCCAGACGCTGGTTGTCTTGTAGTTATAGGGGTAGTTGTAAGAGGCGCAGGGAGGGGAGGGGGTGGCCAGACGCCTGCGCCTCGACGCCGCAAGGGGGAGGAGGGGTGTGTAGGGGAGGGAGACGGCAGCTCGCAAGCCCGCCAGTTCGGTCCTCGGCTCCGAACCACCAGGCTGCTGTACGCGGTGCCCTGCCTGTCTTCTCTGCACGTCATCTCTCGTCTCACAGGTAACACTGTCTGCACGCGGTGTCATAATACTCGTAGCTATTAACGTCATGGTTTTGGCAGATATATTGTTTTAAAGCCCGAAGAGGAGTGAATATAGTAAACCTGCCTTAGTGTATTCATAAAATTTTGCCTTTTTACTACGTTGGTTTTTTTCAAGACAGCAAAAAAAAAGTTTCGTGTGGCAACAAAATGTTTAGTCAACACGAACCTCGCCAAAATTTTGTAGTTGTTGCAATTTTTTTGTAGTAACAGGAAAACGTTACTGAAGGAAGCAAAACAAATTTGCTGTCACCACAAATAGAATTTGGTAAGGTCCATAACGACGAAATATCTTGTGGTGACCACAAAACTTTTTAAAGTGTAGTTCAAGAAATTTCCGTAAAGTGAATAATTAGCTAACATTATCCGACTATTTTCTTAGAAAAATACGCTACACAATAAAAATAATATGTCACATTATTGTGAGGCGGTTTTAAGATCTCTGCTTCATTTCTACTGAAAACTAATTTTTCTCGTGTTTGTGTTTTGGTGTCGTTTCAATGCTGTAGACGGCAATATGTTCTAATTTCCGAAACAGTTTTTTTGTTGATTGTATCTTGCGATACTTCCAAGTTATCTGTGTGATTTCTGCGTATATCAGCATTCGGTGCTTTGTTTTCTTCTCTGTATGTTTTGTCGGCTATTAAAAAAATTATCGGACTATCATTTACAATTATTGTGTTTTTGTCTTCTTTCTTTCGTCGTTGTCACTGACAGGAATCCTCTGCGATTCTCTTTCTTTGTATAATTTCACCAGTTCTGTTGTTTGCATGCCAGTTTTGCATGATAGTCACTCGGTGATGTGAAGATATTTTGGTCAGCCCTTAACCTCGAGGTCTTTAGCGCTGATGAGGGGTGACATGAGGTGAATATGGACCAGTACCGGAACGAGGAGGTGGGGGAAACGGGAGATCCCTGAGAAAACCCGTAGACCAGCGGCATCGTGCGAATATCTTGCCACTAAAATTTTAGCTCAGTATTCACGTGGTGTGTTTACAACGTGTTTTTACTGGACATTCTGTGTGTATTGTTGTGGTATACCGACGTTGTTGGACATAGGTAACTTCTACTTAAAAGGTTCACATTATTAGATGAACGTTTTGAACATTTTGTTTCAAGGATTTATCGGTTCAATTAGACCATAGATGCTGTGATTTGAAACCAGTATTTTATTCGAAAACACCTTGCACATAAATACAAACCTGATACAATTTTACACAGCAATTGTATTTTGATACAAATACAAACATGCTTCAGAATATAATTATTGCTATCAATAATTGGTGTTGCTGCTTGCTTAATGTTACAAGTGTGACGTGCTTGGCTCGCACGTGTTATTGCGTGTTTACTCGAGATCACGTCATTCACGCAACAGATGAGTGTTCACGTTGGAAAATTACGAAAGTAAACTATACAGTCACGTGTTTCATTTTAGGCAGTTCAAGTACATTTTTTATTTTTAAGGGATTTTCGTAATTTTGAGACTTAACTTAAAAGTTAATGTGATAAAGTCACGGCAACAACCTGTACATACTATTAGTACACTTTAAAAATATAATAATTTAAATTTTAACATTAAAAACTGCACAAAGATAATTAAAAAGTAATAACAATTAACCCCAATGGTTCAACTGTTTCTTGAAGACAAGGAAACTTCAAGAGTGAATTACTTTGAAAACGGACAATTCATTTGCTTTCAATGTAGCATAATGTTTACTGCATAGCCACCAGGAAACCCCTTTATAAATGTCCAGTTTACATTGAATCATCTTTAACGTTCTCTGGTGTTCACTTAGAAACGCTTAATTTGCATTGTACTGTAGCGCAATTTTGAAATTAAGTATCTTAAAATGTTGAAAATATTAAATTATCATAATGACCTTAGTATACTTTTATAAAGTAGAGTTGCTCTTTTTTACACTTTTCTCACAATAGTGCTTCATAATATATATTTTAACAACATTTTTTAGAACTACTTTAACGCTCGTTATGGGCCAATACCCTTAAAATGCTGGATTAATTAAACTTTCTCCATGACTTAAATATTGTTTAAATTACTTAAAAAGTAAACATACAGCATGCCCCACGTTTTAAATGCCAAATTCGTTTGTCTATAATTTATGTTGTGGTCTGTTTTTCTGCCGAGTAGAATCCCTTTTTAAACCCTCCGTTTTTACACTTTCCCACATTTTACACCTACCTACTCTTTTTGGTCCCATTTGCTGTTTTTACATTATAAATTTCCCTTTTTTTTTTTTTACAATTTCCTGCATTTTACAATAATTTTGCCAAGTCGCTTGAGGAGTGTTAAATAGATGTTCCACCTGTATTATTTGAGTTCTGTGTTACAATAGGAAATATGGACCAATCACCTTGCTTATTAAACACAGCAACGTATCGTGATAGACTCTGAATTTGAAGATCCAATATTAAAATACATCTACGAAGTAACAAACATAAAATCAATTATGTAGAATATTACCCTATTAAGCCAACTCATGTAACATGATTTAGCAAACCTTGAACATTCATAGTTAAAGCTGAGTTCACGTTAACTCACTAGTTGTTACTACGGCTGTAGATTCACCTCAGGTCGGGTTGTGTATAGGGAAGTATGAAGTCTAGCGTGAATATATTTTGTTTAGTTGGTGGGTCTATAGACATAACAAGTGACAGGTAGTGCCAATTCCTCTTTTAAGAAGAAATGTAGAAAATAAGATATTTTATAACTTATTTTTCTTTAGATTTGTATGAATATTCTTTCTTAACATTGTTCTATAAAAATAAACATACTTATCCACTCTAGGTGCAAGTCACATTAACTACCGTGCAGTCTCCTCCCAGACAACTACCCTCTATGAGACATTCAGTGGTGACCTTGTCATTTTACGACGTAATGTTAAAGCTAAAGGTGTATTATACACACCTATGACTATTTAAATATTCCTTCCAAAGATTTACACACCTAAAATAGACTGCAAAAACACCCATCGTTAGTCATTTTCGGTGGCGAGAGAATATAGCTTTAGGTTTAGAGACAAATGGGTGACATGAAACATGTATAACCTACGTAACGCTCTTTGACGGATATTACTAAGCACTGATAACTAATGCACGCTGAGAAGTTATGTAATAATGTTGTAATGGCTGAAGCTCTGCAGCGACCTGGACAGGCTGCCTCCTTAATGGACTTTTCCTAGGCGAGCTTGCGGTGACGTTTCGTTGTTCACATCTGGTGCAGTCGCGTCGTCAGGCAGCCTGAGGGTTTATTCTTATAGGGTGAAGTCGTTATCATCCTTACACTTGTTGTTGGCACTCCGGTATGTTTGCAGGACAGAACAAAGACAGTGAGCTGAGATGTACACCCCCCTGCTGTATCAGGGAGGTTCACGCCTTGCACAGCGACTACCCGCGTTACATGCCCCTACCAGCAAGCCACCCGCTCCACACGCCCTTAGCAGCAGCCTACCCGCATCACACGCATGTTGCGTGTTTCAGGGTCTCCATTTATCTCGGAAACTTAGCCTATTTAATCACAATCATTAACAGAAGAAAATGTGGTTTGTGGGTTCTTTTTTAAGGCGCGAACGTAGTAGTCCTGACGTAGGACTATTGTACAGAATAAATGGTATCAAAATAACTGTGCTGCTCAACACGTTATTTGCCAACAAAATTAATTCAAGGAAGAGTGTTCACAAAACCCATTAATCCTCATGAAGTCGTTCTGCAGCATAGTTTTAAAGATATAATTTACTCTCCAGATTTATCTTTAATATTAGGCCAAAATCTGATAACAGTTTCCACTGAATATCTCTTAGAGGCTAGGATGCGGGTTGGTGCGCGTTACTGGGTCGCCCTTATGTCTTCCGTACTTCTAGGCCTCGGGAATGCAAGATACGCCCGGCCAATCACCCACCTCGACTTGCTTCTGTTACGATTGACAGAAGGTTGGAAAGTGCAAACGAGTGGTGACTCCAGTGAAACTTTTTACATACGTCATTGAATGCAACATTTAACGTTTACGTGAAAAAAATTATTCCGTAGTCAATTATTTGGCGGATAAATTTAACACCACATTCTCTACGAAGCTTTGAGGATGGAATAATTGCCCATGTTCGCTGCCAACATGACAGTAAACAGTATGGTTACGACGTGACACAGAGTTTAGAACAGAATTCTCAACTCAACGGAGTAAATGTTAAAAATTATTTATCGGATTAACAACGAAATAAGTACATAAATAGTCGAATATCACTAAAGTTTTACTTTTAAATTAAAATTTTACTAAAGACATTACATACACTGCATCTTAAAATATATATGAAAATCCCTCTAGAGAAAAATCATAAAATTAAAACAATGACATCTGAAACATGTAAAGTATTTTTGTGACATTTCAATGTATTATTTACCAATCCATTTGTATTAATACAGTGTAGTACGTATGTATTGTCAGTCACTGAACAAAACTTTCACACATTATCTGTAACACAAACGATTTATTATTTTCAAATAACACCAACAGCATACGTTCTTGTAAGTACTGCGTGATAATGAGTTATTGGTGACGCTGTCCTTGAAAATGTTCCGTTGACCAATAATAATGTCACTTTATTAAATTATATCAATGTTAGAACGTATTTTTGGTGTTGCTCTTATTTTTCTTCTTAATGCACAATAGGAATATTTTAAAAACGAAAAATTTGTTCTTTTATTATGATAGAATAGCTGTAGTATTTGTACCTTTCAGAAAAATCTAACGACGCTAAGATTCTCATAAAGAATGGCATTAAAGAAGAAATAGGGGCTACAAGTTGATGGCGGTAAGGAAAACCGCTACAAAAAAATAATAACTTTTCTCTCTCTTTATTGTCATTGTTTATTATTTTGTCCCAAGCTTTCGCTTTCTTGAGAATTTCGTCGTGTGGAACTAACTCAATTCTTAAATATGTATTTTTGTCCTTATGGTAAGTAGTGTTCTGAATAAACGAGTTCCTTACTGACAACATCAAGCTCCACACCAGCGTTTGTTATGTTTCCAGCCGTGGAGTATGCACGCTAGCTTAGAAACAAGACACACACGGACAAGATTCTCGCGTTACTCAATTGTGCAGTATAAAACATGCTTGACTCTTTCTGAAGACGCGTTTACGCAGCTGACAGTTTTTGATAAAATAAAATAAAACAAAGGATAGCAGTGCATTATAAAATATATATCTGTACACGTTAAACCTGAACGCCTATAGAGTATCTAATCTAATCCGCTGATAGTTTTTTTGTTTTTGTTTTCAGTAACGGTTACGAATTATACCGATACTATTAATATAATTTTATAATATATATAGGTGTGTGTCGTTTACTTTGAGAACAATTTTATTTTTTTGTTTTGTTGTGTGTGTGTGGTTGTGTGTGTTTTGGTGTGTGTGTGTGTGTGTGTTGGTGTGTGCGTGTGCAATAAACCAGGTATGTGTTTTGTTTTATTTTTACTTTTCTACGAAGAAAATTTTCTACAACTCAAGGTCAAGGTAAACTTCCTAGTATCAGAGGTGTTATTAGGGCTCGAAAAGTTTCAGGTCTTGCTTGATAAGGCAACCACATATTATACAATAGTTCTGTTACACGTGCGATCGTGGTACGGTTCATGCGACTTTCTCTAGAACTTTCAGCTAACCACTAAGGACGTGTAAACCCGCATTATTACTGATTAGTGGCAGATTAAACTCCACGATCCTGTGCATTACGCGCCAGATCACAATATATAATTCAGTTGGCCACACACAGTTATGCTACGTGTGTGATGTCATAACAGACGATTGCTACTCCATCGTGGAAGCATTCTCCGCGGCAGGAAACGACATTATCGGCCAATGGCAGATGTCGAACGAGCATATAGTCATGTGGAGGTTAGTCTGCTACCAGAAAATAGCTTAAATCTTGCATTCCTGTACTAATCACACACTTACAAGAAAACAAGGAGTGAACCACGTGTTGCCACATTACATCTTGTATGAAACTGGCAGCTCGAAGATGCATATCAGATGACTTAGACTCAGGAATATATAGCGTGGTAGAGTCTAGTCTACACGTATTTTGACACGCAACAATTTCAGACCCTACCTATTATTTACCAAGAGAATTCATCTACTGACATACGATACAACGGTTAATCGTACACGCCTATGGTAAGTTCGAGTGAGAGGGTTTATGTCGATTATTTGTAAGGGGCATAATCTCTCGTTTTCTTTCGCTTACAAGTCAGATTTGAAACAACTGTTAGTTGGTATTAGGCACTGAGCCGAGAATAAAATAAGCAGCTAAATGCATGCCCAATCATGTGGCATCACTGTGCATGCGAGCTGTGTATGGACACTCCAGTACACATATATACTTGGAGGCTAGTCTGCTGGTTAGTGAACCCGCACATTTCTCCTGTCTATAGTTATTCGTGAACACATCCTTCAGTAGAAGAGAACGGGAACCTGGTTGCAATAGTATCTGGATCACTAAGTCGTGTAACTGCTACGTCCTTACTGCTACTTCAGACAACGGATTTTCCTAAATCGATTCTTTACCAAGTATTTTTTAAACAATTTAGCCAATAACCACGCCAGTTTTTTTGACGATTTCATCCCTTTCTGTGGCAAAACATTGTACGACAACATTTTACATGCACAATGTAGCAACACTGCACGGAGATAGTCCCATTGAGCTTTACGTCCAGGTATTATAGTAAATGTAAAACTATACTTGTACATCTATGGATGTAAACCTATGCCCATAATATGATGTCCAGAACAGTGGTAGTAATATACTTGTATACCTAGTATGGTAAACATACAGTGTTAATACGGAATGTGTTATGAATATTTTGTATGTATCCTGTGTTTGTCTATATTTTGTATGTTTCCTGTTATAGTACACAGTATCTCTCGGCAAACCCTGATAATATATTAAATATAAAATAATTTCTGAAGTAGTGAATGGGAGTAACCAGAATACGTGTAGGCCCAATGGTATGGTTGCAGATATTGCTAGATTAAATGTGTATTGCTGTGTGGTTTGAAGAAGAAAAATTTTTACACGTATGTTACGAATTATAATAACAGTATACACACACAAGAGGATAAATCTGAAATATTTATTTTCAAAGTTTGCTTGAGATGAAACAAAAATAAACTGTCCAGATGCATTTCCTGCACACGTATATACTAAAAATGCACACTACTCTCTCACCCCAAAGCACAAACATATTTTGGCAATATTCAATAGTATTCTTATGGTTTGTGGAATATTCTTGCTTGTTGAAGATAATGTAAAACATTAAAGCCTCGGCAAAACTCAGTACGTCGGTAAAGTATAAGACATTAAATACTCATACCTCTGGGTATGAATTAACTGAAACTGGCAAAAAATAAGTACGTGTTCAAGATGGCTAGAGGCGGCACAGCAACACACGTAAAATTAGTTATTAAAATTCTGTGTCATTGCATAACATTTTCAGTTAGGCACATTTCAGAGTACAGAATAATTTAGCTGATGCCGGAAAATGTTAATAAAATACAGTTTGTAAAATGTTCAGACGGCTTACGAATTCTCCCACGATGTCTTGAGGCTGACTAATAAATTAAATAACTATCTGGTAATAGAAAATAAATATAATTACTCTTCTCAAACGGCAGTATTTACTTCATCTTAGACTATACATCCTCCCTTTGGTGTACTAATATTTAGGATGGCGGCAGATACGATCCCAGGCCTTCCGTGAGATCTGTCGTATGTCTTCATCTTAAGAGAGTTCAGGGAGCAAGAACGTAAATGCTTCGATGCGTTCATTTCAAAGAGCCCGCAAGAACTACGAGGTGTCAAACCTCAAAGCTTGGAGAAAGCAAATATTGCATAGCATGTACAGTCGTTCCATTACTCCATTTACCCGTAAAACCAACACAATAAAATCACAGAAAATATAAATAAACCTAGTGAGAGAGATAGCAATGGCTAAAATTACTGTAAACTAAAAATAGCAAACAAATAATTAGTTAATTAGCATATTAAATAGCGGCAGAAATTTCAATGTTAAAAAACATTAAACAAACAATAATTCATTCCACTTAATCAAAGTTCATCATCATTTTGCAGTGTCCAATTAGAAATAAATATTAATTAAAATCTATATCTCACTGTAATAATATTACACTGTGTATGTCATGTATACCCTGACGAGTTCTATAGCATGTACTGTACATACTCAATGAACAATAAACAAATGGAAACTGAATATCTGTGCAGCGCAAGAGGGGGTTTCCTCCTTGCAGTGTTGCCACATTGAGCATATAAAATGTCATCATACAACGTTTTGCCACTAACATCTTCGTCTCGTATTTAGCGCAGGATCCGCGTAGTGAGCTTACTATGCCGTTTTTTTTCTGAACATCCTGTATACACATCATATACGTCGTGAGCACCTACTTGTCATACACACATAATGAACTATCTCAGAACATTTTAGTGAGTTCGTATCCCAGATAGAATGTAAGCTTGCGGCAAGCCTGCAATTATCTTGATTTAGTCTTGCCACTACAAGCCCTTTTTGGTAAGTTTGACTCAAGTTTGAGTCAAGCCTATTTTTACAGTTGTATCCTGCCTTGTACAAGGCAAGCTTACTACAAGCTTGCAGCAGCCTTGAATCAAGCTTTCCTCGCAAGCTTTCTGCAGACTTGTTATGGCTTGACATGACAAGCTTGCTACAAGCTTGAACCAAGCTTATTTTGCTATCAGGGAATTAAATAGAGCGTGCCCAGATGTTTTCCTTTACCCGGTATCACGACGTATTTGACACAGACAATATTATTTTACGTAATTTTCTTCTCCCGAATTTCAACATTGATATTTGCATTACCCTGCTGCTCAGTGACATGATATAAAACTGCATCAGGTGAGATACGCCAGCTTGTTATGTCTGGACATTCAGATAGGAACAAAGTCAACGTTGGCCAGGTACAATGTGATATTTACTCACGCAACACATGCTTGATATCTTCTGTTTAATATCTCCTATGTCGTGTCCGAGAAACTCTCTACCATTGTTAGTGCTAGGGAAAAAAATAATGTAAATTAAACACTCACACTTTGTACCCTCCAGGGATTATATATGTTTAAATGTGGAAATAAAGTAATATTTTAGTTTACGTGGGAGTTATCTTTCGACTATTTTTTTCCCGTGATAACGGCAAACTCCTAAACTCATTTGGAAGCAAATTAATTAAATATTTTAGCTCTTGCAAGGAAATAATTTTATGATCGCCACAGTGTTGATATCTTAAGCTGTGCTCGGTCAGACAAGAGTACGAATAGATGTGTGCTGAGCTCGGCATAAGTTACTGCAGATGTTTATTTTATAAAGTTTTCACCCACTAATGGAGTCTGTAACATGAATGGGACTTCCGTCATTGGATGCTGGTATCGTTTAGAGTACAGCTCAGGTAAAACAATCCACTTTTAATGCAACGTCTTCTTTACTAAAGAGGTTAACTTCACTTCAATAACACGATCACAAGAACAAACGCAATCTCCAAAGGCACTAAATATGTACACACTTTTTTTACTGAGTGTAGTGTTTTTTTAAGTACGTTTATGAACAATGGAAAATCTCATTGTCATTTTCGCGAAAATATATTTGCACACTTTGAGTACCTTACGTGCATACCTGCAGCTCTGCTTCGTGGTCTGTGATTGGATGTTTGTAACTCTCATTGTATTGGGGCTCCTCCCGCAGATCACACGTGTATGGTGTCGCAGTAACTTTGTTCTGATTGGCACAGTTATATGAGCGATGCCTCGTGACAAATTCAGTCTGCCAGTAACCATGAAGCAGAGCTGCAGATATGTATATAAGATATCGAAACTAAGTGGTTCAGAACTCTTTACACTGAAAAACATTGGCTGTATACATAACGCACAGGGCTTATTCGTAGATCGTTTGTAATTAAATGTGTCGTATATGTTGGTTCTATTGTCAGTACTTGCGGAGTAAATCTAAAAACATTTGAACTATGACGAATAAAATAATATCCATTACAGAAGCAAATACAGTAACGAATTTGTACACCGTTTTTTACACTTGATTATCTCAACTACAGATAAACCACGCCAGTCAAACTTTCTTTGAATTGTGTGGATTTCTCATGCCGTCCCTTGCACAATGTGCCTTGCCTGTAAACAAACAATAGCGGTACAACTTAACCATGCATTTAAATACACGGCTTATGAAATATTGTTTTACAAATCGTACAAGTCCTGTGTGCTGCGGTGATTAATCGTGAATCGTCATGCTTATTTATCTATAGCTGTTTCCCGCCACTTCGTTCTTATTTAATGTGATAATATATGTTGTACGAGCACGCTACTAAATTAAAATAAATTCATAAAATAAATGATTTTGATAAAACCTTTTTGGCATTTGAAGTCGCATACTAGTAATAATATTAATAGTGATAATAATATTGAAAGCGATAAATTATGAATATATTTTTAAAAATTTCTTACAAATTTCCTTAAACGAAAAAAAAAATGAAAATTCTGAATGGAAGAAAGTTCTGTTAAGGTTATTAATAATACAATTTTTAGAAACAAATTAAAAATTTTTTGCTAATTTTTTAGGTACATCGTCCTATCTTGTTGCCTCATTTTGCCCCTTTTCCCATCGCAATCCTATGCATGGATTTTTTTTCCTGTCAGAAATATTCGCGTGCGCCAGATTCAAACTCGCGAAAGTTTCATCACAATCATATGGACGGTATGGAATGTATATGACAGAAATAAATTTTTATTTATATAGACTGATATTGTTTATGAATATAGATGATATGTGAGGTTGCCTGCTGTGGTAGCGTCTATGAAGGAGAACATAGAGGATAGTGAGAGGAATGTATAATGGCGCTGCAGGACAAAGCGTGCTCATCAAAGCAAACTATACATACACAACTCTCCTTGCTGCAGTTCATCTTGTCGGCTGTGCTAGAAGCCACTAACCAGGGCTCACAGACGATGTAATACACAAGTGGTCTGTGCTGGAAACTATTAGTGTTTCTAACTTGCCCTAAACATTATTTGAAATCGCTTAGTTAAGTTTCAAACACTATCCTCCTTACAAGTTCTGTTAGCTTAGGTGGTTGTTAAAAGAAGGCCTGTAAATAACCTGATATTTGGTCGTTTTGTTTATTTATTGTCTTCAATTTAGGCGGAGTTAAGGCATGTAGCCTTCTCTTATACTTACACGTAACTATTTTTTAGAAATGCATAAAAACAGCATACGTACGAAACAAATAATAATGGTGATTGCGGCAAGAAACACTATAAAACGTTCAGTTGGCAAAACAATTGAAGAGTTCGGCTGTAAACAATAGTAAGGGACCTTAAGAGAGAAACAGTGTTATCAGGTGTAAAACATAGTAAGTGACCTATTTTATACATATTAGAAAAGTATTCAATTTCTAGTTAAGACTTGGAATGGAACTCTGAACTAAAAATACATAAAGGCTGTTACAATGTTTTACACCTGATAATACTGTTTCTCTCTGAATGTCTATTTACAGCCGAACCCCTCAGTTAACGTAGCTGATATACGCTTAAAACTTAAGAAATAAATAAATTTGACAAGAGCATGAAATAATATTTATTAGTAATAACTTATTCATTGTTGTAAAATAAACAATAGGCAACATTGGCGTTCTCTGATGTCAGTTTGTTACGTCCCTTAATTGCTTCGTTATCGACTGGTGTTAGACTTACTACCTACCTATCTAAATTGTTTATTATTTCACCATATTATAAATTCAACATTTCCATTGGATAAATGGCCAGATGTAGATCGTCGGTCACGTGACTGTAAGAATTATTTTTATGAATAAGGCCAAAATATGAGAACTTCATTAGACATAAATTCTGACTCTTAAGCTAAACGTTAAGACAAATAATTACTTTCTTAACTACCCTGTCTATATTAATGAAGATTTCTTAGCATTTTTTTTTAACGTTGTGATGTTGATTTTGTAGTTCGTGGATGGAGGCTGTTTTTACATGTGTTTTATTATGTTCTTCCACTTCTCAATCTCTAATATATTTTTTTTAATTTTTAGTCTGTAAAGTATTTATTACTTTATAAAAATTTGTAAGCTTGTCAAACACAGTAAGATATGCATTTAAGGCTGAATCTTCAGCAAGTAAAATCAGGGAAGCAAAGTTAAGGGAGCGAATTATTCAACGAAAAATTTTTTTTAAATTACTTTCAAACATTTTCGTGGAATAATCTATAGATGAAACAAGTGTAAACGTAATAATTGAAGGATAGTTAATCTTCAATGTTATTTCATTTATTAAGTAAATATATTATGCGTTTGAAACTTTTTTTATAGGCGTTACTTGTTGAGTTGTGCCGAAGATGTATATTTCATCTTAATCGTATTATTAACATAAACTGGTTCATATACTACCTGAACAAAATGATAACATTTTTGTCGTATCAATATACTTAACTAATTTACGAATATTACAATTTTTTTGCAAGAATTTTTGAAAAAAAATTAAGTTACTGTAAATAAAAAATTAAAACACAAGCTATGAAGAAGATGGTGTAACTCGAAGATGGAAGTGAATTTTGCAGAAAGAACATCCTCAATATTTATTAACGTGTTCAAAACCACAAAATTTAACTACCTGTAAAATAAGGAAAAACGCTGAGCACATCAGCGAAGTGAATACATTTAAAACAGGCATGTGTCAGTTTATTGAAAACTATACTAAACAAATGTTAATCAATATGTTTGTTACATAAAAACTGTTAAATTATCGGTGGTCAAGAATAGTGGTTCTACGTTAAAATTATTCAACAAAGGAAATAAAATATTAACGGTAAGATAGTTGTTTTAAAAGACAATATTTTAGTAATTATTAACACGATTAAGTATGTATTCGTTTTTTTAAGTGATTGTTATTTTTGTTAAAAAAAATAGATTGATAATTCTACATAGTTGTCGTGATGATAATTTTTCAGAGTGTTTTGCTTTAATCTCACGGATAGTTTGCCGCCAGTCTGGCTGAAGAGGTGGGTACGAGCTTGGACAGCCCTTGACGGCAAGGGAGAAGATACCAGGAATTTAGCCGTGTGACGTTACACGCCTGAGGAAATGACACTTTAATGTGATTAGCTGGCCGAGCTGAGAACGGCAACAGCCTGAGCGGTGAAAGTTACGAGCTCCCAGCGTCTAGTGCCTGGCTGGCTTTGAATTTCCCGCCCTTAAGGTGGCAGCCTGGCTGGACGTATTTAGTGCCCTAGATGCCTAGAAGCTGTAAGGGTGACACAACACACACATCACACCTCACACTAGCCTCTAGGTGCAAGTCACTAACTGGCGTGCTGTCTTGTCGCCGACAACTAGCCTCTATGACACTTTCAGTAGCGACACTGTCATTTTATGAAGAAATGTCAAAAATTATGGTGTATTGTACAGGTTGCGCCAAAAATATGTACCCAATTTGAAATATTTATTATACAACAACGAACACAGATACACCAGAAATCAACATTGCACAAATAGGGTAGCTCAACATTTTTTGTGTGGTATTGAAAAAAAGTATTAGGAAGGTGACGGTCGCCATTTGCGACACACTCCGCGAGACGATTTCGGAATTTGCTCGTGACCCGTTCGCTCTTGTGCGCAAGCGAAACACGAAGGGAAACAATGACAGAACGGGTCAATACCATTTGTCATTGCCAAGGTCATTGGCGGGTGAGAGGAGAGGGGAGAAGGTGATATACATTGACAGGGCACAGTGTGTGGCAAGACAGTCGGCAACATGCCGTGGACAAGTGTGCACCATGCTTATACTGTCGATATGTTCTTTCGTAACAATGAATCCACCATTGCGACACAATGAGCCTTCCGAAGACATTTCAACATTCGGCCAAATGGGACGGTGCCAAATCGGAAAACAATTCGCAACTGGGTAGCAACATTGCGCCGTACGAGGTCAGTATTGAAGAGAAAGTCTCCAGGATGGCCTCGGACAACACGGACATCTGCTAACATTCAGGCTGTGAGGGCATCAACTGGTCAGTCGCCGAGGCGGTCAGCACGTAAACATGCCATGGCTCTGGGTATGTCCAACACATTAGTGAGACGAATTCTGCATAAAGACCTGCGCATGCACCCGTACAAAATGATGGCGGTTCAAGAACTGACAGAGAGAGAGAGAGAGAGAGAGAGAGAGAGACTGGGGTTGCCGTAGTGCATTGTGCGGGGCCCTTTCTGCAAACCATTCCACCCGATGATGTCATCCATGGCCGTCTATAGTAGAAAGCCGGAGTCTTGAATGTGGCAACACTGCGTCGGAGGCCTGTTGCTTGTCACTTCTTGGCCACCCTAGTCTCTGCAAAATGTATAGATGCAGCTTTAGTGGCGTGTACACGTCTACACAGACTAGGGCAGCCAATGAGCGACTGGCAGCAGACCTCCTATTGTTACAAAGTTTAGCCGGGGAAGATAAATAAGCCAGAGATGAAAGGTGACAAGAGTTTATTAGAATAGAGAAAAATGAATAACAGCAATACAGAAATAGAGGCGAGTGGAAGGGTTAGGGTAAGGCGAGACAGGAGATAGCAGGATCGCTCTCCTTCCCTAAATCAACAGGAACTCACCGCTCGTGCCGCCGTGGGAGCTAGTTCTTTAGCCAGAGGTCGCACCCAGACTCGAACCCAGAGTCCCTAGGTGCGGTCGCCGCCCGAGCAGAAGACTATCTCGTCGACTCTCTTCTTCAACTCCCACTCCTCCCCGATAGCTATCTCGATCTCTATACCATTCTTCGCACCCCCACCAGGCCGTCAAAATCCTCCCCTCTGATTGGCTCCCAGATATGCCCAGAGGCTGAAACCAGGAGTGTGCAAGGTGTTGGGTAAGTGTTAAGACCTACTTAACTCCTCAAGTCATCGGATTCCTGGGATACCACTGTTGCTGCAATCCGCCACTTTTCGGTGACTTGTTGATTACCCAGCACCCACTTACTGCCTTCCTGCGACGCCGCTGGGTTGTGCAATCGTCCTCCTACTCTTCCGCGACAGCACCGACGCCGCGGGATTGCGACACCGTAACACTATGCAGCGTCGCCCCATTCAAGGCTCCGGCTTTCTACTAAAGACGGCCATGTGTCATCCTGTGCAGCGATGAGGCTCAATTCCACCTCAGTGACTGTGTGAATAAGTCGATCTTTCGTTATTGGACTGAAACCAACCCTCAGCAACTTCATGAGCGACCGCTGCACTGTGAGCGTGTGACTTTCTGGTGTGCTGTGGTGCAGTTTGGTGTTGTCGGGTCTTATGTTTTTGAAGAGGATGGACAAACCAGTTACCGTCAATTCAAGGCGTTACATCATAATGTTGGAAAACTTTTTGAATCCTCACCTGGAGGAACTGGATGCGCGTGATGCCTAGTTTGGGCAGTATGGGGCAACATTCAACACTGCTCGGCGGTCGATGGATGTTTTGCAAGACATGTTTCCACGATAAGTGGTCTCCCTACGTGGCGATCTGGGATGGCCAGCACGTTCCCCAGATCTTGTGCCATGTGGCTGTCTGAAGTCGAAAGTGTATACTCACCGTCCGCAAACCCTGGGCGCACTGGAAGATGCCATACGTCTCGAAATTGCGGCTATTCCGGCGGAGACGACCTAGCGCGTCATGGCTGCGTTCCGACGTCATCTCGCAGAGTATGTCGCAAATGGCGGCCACCACCTTGCAGATATAATTTTCAAAACTACGTAAAAACATTTTGAGGGTACCCTATCGTGTCCAATGTTGATATATGTTGTATCTGTGTCGGTTGTTGCATAATAAATATTTCAAATTGTGTATACGTTTTGGCTCAACCTTACATGCCTGTACCTAGAGTCCCGGGAATGGCTTGGGTTCAACGACCAGCAGGCTGGACTGCACAGTAATGTATACACTATGTCCTCAGATACTTGTATATTGTCTGCTGCTACAGTGGACAGTTGTATATGTGACAAGGTATATAAGAGTCTGTGAGTGTTTATATGCAGGTCTGCTATTGGTTCACAGTCCTCACTTAAGAGTTTTACTTACATCGATCCAATTGGAAAAGTAATTAACGTGTAAAGTTTTGAAATGAATTTGGGAAATTTACGGGTCTCTTCCTATTACTTTTAAAAGCTTCTGCGTCAAGATTTTCATACCTAGAAAGGACCGCAATGACACCCATTTTCGCCATTTCCGGCAGATAGAAAATATGCTTACACGAAGTAGTGGTGAATATAGACTGGCTATACATACGTGTAATGTTCTATGAATACTATTCTAAGTAGGTATCATTTAAAAGGAATTTTGCCTCAGTGTGTGTCAGTTCCTTACGCGCACATCTGCAGTTCTACTTCCAGTGATTGGATGCTTTGACTGCCACGTGTCTTGGGGATCTACCCACAAGCTACAGAAGTATGTTGCTGTAGTAACCGTGTTATGATTGGTGCAGTTAGATGTAGGGCTCTATAAAGACTAGGTATAATCGTCCGCCATTTTGGGTCCTTCGCAGCTACCGCAAGCCAAGTCATGCTCGCGCGCCCGAAAAATCGCAGAAACCTAACTCATCACCAATCGAAAACTATTCGGTCAATCGACTTTAAAAAAAATTATAGAGTATTAATGAACTGTCCTGCCAATGACGCTATTCATTAATTTTCTTTATGACTGTTATTTACTATGTAAAAAAAATTTTTAACGATGGCATGAAAGTTTTTGACCGGGAAATGCAGGGTAAAATATAGTAAGCGAGAAACTTTTTTGTTTTACGAGATAGATGGGGGGTGTCAGTGGACGAAACAAAAAGGATAGTATAAAATTAATAGTTATGCCCCTCTTGGCGAGTTTCGCGAATCGCTGTTCTTTTGGCGGCAGGTTGAAGACAGAATATCTCTGGCGCGCGGTGCCGCGCCGTCTACCTCAACGACCTGACTACGATTTATTCCTTGGTTTGTCCTCATAGTATTTAAAATATTAATTTTAACTCTACACTTTGTATTTATTATAACATATTCAACTTTCAATAACTGATTTTAGGGTTGTATACAGAAGTATACATTATATAAATAGATTTACAAAATAAAATATTGAATAGAAAATTAAATCAACATCCTTAATTTCACTACAGATAGTTTTTGAAATCTACTATTTTTTTTTAAAGTCTTTTAAGATTGTTGATTCTCCCACAAAATAGGCTTAGACCTACATACAACTGGAAATATATATTTTTTATTTACTTAAAGACACATTATCAACAATTAATAACAAATAATAAATACATCAAAGCTATTTCATATGATGTTTATAGTAGGTTTTTAAAAGTATCGGTAACTCATTGAAACGCAAATATAATATTTTTAACTTTGTGCTATTTGTTATGTAAATATTCATACTACTATTATCGATGCTTCAGTAGTAAAAAGAGTCCATTATTACATTAAAAGTACAGAATTCATTCAATTTATTTAACATTCTAAAAATTTTCGGTTTGTTACAAATAAAAAATGTAAAGTTTTAAAGAAAGTGATTCAAGAAAATTGGCCTTATTACAAATTATTGGTATGTAATAGCAAACACGTTTGTATTCTGTGTTACTAATGCAAAATACATTATTACCAATTGGACAGATCGATGCATCTTTACTCTGTTGCTAAAAAGTTAGTTTGAAGATTTATACGTAGTGTGTCCTGAAGCTGTAAACGTAAATAGTTGCTGAAAATGAATTTATTTTTAAACTGATTTCATTGAGGTTTCAAAATAGTTTATTTACTAATATGAATTTAAGTTTTGTTTTAAGTCATTCTACACTAAAAATTACGTCACACTGCCTATCATGTAGCGGTGTGAATAAAATTATTTTTTTTTTGTACTGTAGCTGCCCTTCACTCACTCTGTGCAGACAGTATTTATAGCCACGCTGATTTATAGAGTCGGGATAATAAATACAAATCTTTCTTCACACATTTGTGCAAGTGCTAATATTTCTTACAATACGACCTCAAACATGTTTGTTATAGTCTATGAGTTAAATATCTGAAACACAGCATGCTTGCTGTTATGCCCATTAAGCCAAGCTAACAAACAGTATGGAGAAGTGCCACTAATTTACTGTAGCGTACCTCGTAAATTAACACAGTTATCGCCCAATACAGTTAATGCGGGAATTGTAATTTCTATTCTATATCTACATTATCACGACGGATATTCATAAAGTAAGAATTTCCGTTATCAATGAGATACTGGTTAAAAATTTGTTACATACAAAAGCCTATCAAGGCCTTGCTCTTTAGTTTGGCAGTGATTTCGAAAATAGGTTTTTAAATGCATTCTTACAGTTTTAACACTTATATATCATAGTTTGTATCTTTCTTTTTCTGTTACAATACACTAAAGTTATTTTTAGATTTTTGCCTCTGAAATATCACATATTTTGTTGTCAAAATAAGCCAAAATGAAGCAAAATAATGTTTTGCTAGCAAACGGTACATTATTAAAAAAAAAACGCTCTGGCATAATTGTGTATCGTATGACTGTACATAGTCTCAAAAATTTTTTCAAAGCATTTGGTTAAAAAATATTTTAGTTATTTGCAATTGTTTGAAATAAATGACAGATCATGGCCTTAAAAACTACAGTGAACCTTGTTAATATAAACCACGTAAATATAAAGATCGTGTTAACACTAAGTAATTTTCGATCCCCTAAGAATGAGATGTAAATTGTTACACTAACTTAAACGCTCAATAAAATGTTTCCTTGTACACCACACAACGCCAGAACCACAACATATAAATATAATGTAAAAAGTTTATAACAATAAGTAGGGAAAGGAATATTTCGCGAGTTCAACGACATGCGTGTAGGAATCGATTGATCTATTTATACACAAGCCCCGGCCATTTGTCATTAGCTGCTACTCACAGGAACAACAAACAATAAACTAATAGACGGGGCTTGAGTATACATGGGACAATGGATTATAACACGTCGGCCATTGAACTCGCGAATTATTCCTTTCCTTAACAATAAGTGACCAAAATACTTGTTTTAGAATAAGGGTATGTCCATTGAACAATATTGTTCGAAACACATTTATTATTGATCACATAAAACATATAGGCCTACTTTGTACTTATACTACGATAAACAGATAAGTGTAGTTCATTTATGATTGCTGTTTATTGTCTTAAAATTCATGTGACGGTTGCGGAAAATCACAGATAGCTATTTCAGGGACGAGCCTGGTAATGTAAGGGTTATGTGTTCAAATCTAGGTGTCGGTTGAATTTTTTACGTTATATATTCATTTGGAATATAATTGAGGTTCTATGCTGTAGTAGACTTATACAAAAATGTAAATAAAAGATGCAAGATGTTCTGCAAAAAAAAAATGAAAAAGAAAACTAAGTCATAGTTCTAATTTGCATTAACAATATTTTTTAAGTGATGAAACTGTATTAAACTGTACGCAAAATAACTGCTTGTTGTAAAATGTGTACATATTTTAAAATTAAATTAATTTTAGTATCTCTTCCACTGTTAGGCTACGCACAAAAAAGTGCTTTGGTTTGATGCTCTATTTTAGGTTATAGATTAAT
>PNEQ01116184.1:63789-87853 GCA_003012365.1 Medauroidea extradentata | reverse complement strand
AAATGCTGTAAACCATAATTTCAAATATATTCAATATTAGTTTTTGTGATATTACAAAATGTGTAACTTTAGCTTACATCGCGGGTGGTCAATTTAAACTGTAAAAAAAGTAAAATGTTTGGTACACAGCATTAGTTAAATAGAAGTATGAAAATGAATAACAGTTTTTAAAATGTATTTTTGTCGAATTTGTCTTTGTGAACTGAACTACTGTAAAAATACATGTGTACATATGTTAGATTCAGTCTTTGTTCCGGTGTCTTGCGGTTTATTATTATACGTTGGCTACTTATTTTTACAATTATGTTCTATGTTATCTAATTAAATATGCAGTAAAAAGTAACATTACAAACTAGTAACTTAGTAACAAATATATATGTAACGGACATTTACATAGTAAATATTGTGTAGATAAACTAAGAGTGAAGTTTTGTTCGCGTCGTTGAGCGAGATCATGCCTCGCGCACGAAATATTCTGTCTTCTACCTGCCGCCAAAACAACAGCGATTCACGGAAATCGTCAAGAGGGGCATAGAAACTTAATTTATACTATCCTTTTTATTTTGTTTGCTGATACCCCTCATCTATCTTGTATAACAAAAAAGTTTCTTGCTTACTATAATTTACCCTGCATTTTCCTGTCCAATGTCAACAAGGCATTGTTAAAAAATTTTTTTTAATAATATGATCGTTGCAGAAATTAAGTTAATGTACATTATCATTGGCAGTATAGTTCATAAATGCAATACAAAAATTTTGAATACATTTGGCTGAATAGTTTCAGATTTATGAAGAGTTTAGTTAGACAGGTTTTTGTGGCGCGCGCGCATGCATTGGCTTGCGCTAGCTCCGAAAGACCCAAAATGGCGGACGATTATACCCACTCTTTATAGTGCCTTAGTTTGATGAGATACGTCACTTCACAAATGCACGCTGCCAGTAACCGTCAAGCTGAGATGCACACTTCACGTTAAGGCGTTCAAACAAACTGGGACGAAATTATTTTCGCAAAATGTTCATGGCCCTACTTATGAGCGATTGCGAGTTTTAAAATATTCTTGTAGCGCCCTAATCTGTGGACACAGCTCGAATGTTTGGTTAGCCGACCATGTGGTTGTGCTCCTTCCAGCCGAGTCATCTTCACCGCTACATCTCTCTTAGGGACATACACATTTCGAGACACACAATGACCTGTTGTGTTTCAAAACCACTTTAGCTCACGTTTATTGTACTGACTGGATTGTTACAGCCCTTACAAGTCTTAAGTACAGAATATGTAGGAATACGGGAGTGAAATAACCGGCAGGACGACAAATTCAACGCCAACAAAATGGCTTCGCTGAGCCGGAACATGGCGGGAACACCAGCCACCAATCGGCGTAAGGTGACTGCCCTGCTAGCAAGAATAAAGGCCAATAGGAAACCTGCAGTTACATGTAGGAGCCGAACATACACGGGGCTGGTATCAACAACTTCATCATTTTACGTCTGTATTACTTAGGAGTCTGCCTACGAATTACAGACGTTTACGTTATTGACCTAATATTTAGTTGCAAGGCCAGTAAGATAGAAAGTCACAGAAATGCATGCAGTAGGTTAGTGAAACGTAGCTTGCGCAGAAATATTTTTGTGACATTCGGGTGTCCCTTCTAGTTATTGACAATTTAAGGCGAGTACGTTGGTTCCAACTAATAAATTCAAGATAAAGGTAAGTGGCCTATATCAATCGCTGCTAAAAATCCAGTTTTTTTCTAAACAATGTATTCTCATTAAAATATTTTATTGGTTTAAGTAACCGCAAGTACATTTTCTGTATTAAACGTACTTTATTATTCGCTACTTTCCAGCCAACGAAATGTCGATCCAACTGTGTCCCACTCACGTATTTCTTGCGCCTGAAACAGTGTTTACAAATCCAGCAGGTTCATTTACGCTTTACCATGCAAACATTCACTGGCAATGAGAAGTATTGCTATAATGTCCAGATAAAGAGTAAAGGAATAATTACAGTCACAGTTTTTTTACGAAAAGAATTTTGTACCTACATGTTTCGGTGTCTTATGTACATATCTGCAGTTCTGCTTCATGTTTATTGGATATAATGAATTTGTGCGGAAGCGTCGCTCATTTGTCTGTACGAACCAGAATACGGTTACGAAGATATAAGGCATTGAAACAAATTGGTGCACAGTGTTCAGGAACACGAGTGCGACTGTGTGTCTACCAGATGACGGGAACAGATTCCAGTTCCCGAAACGTCGTAACACTGTCTGTCTGGAAAACTACTGTGTTTTGTTTCGTCTCTTCATTGTGCCGTTTGTCTTTTCTGTATATGTCTGATATATGTTGCGTTTTGTCTCGTCTCTTTGTTGTGTCTTTTTTTTTTCTGTTCGTGTCTGATATCTGCTATGTTTTTTGTTTCGTCTCATCGTTGTGTCACATGTCACTTGGTTTTTTTATTTATTTGTTATTATTTTCATTTATTACCTGTTTGTTCCTTGTTTTTTATTTGACCCGATTCCATTTTGGAATTTCATATTGTGTATGTATCTTGCTGACTAAAACCTTACTCTGCTTATTTTATGGTTTTGCTTTTAGTTGTTTAGTTTTTTTTTTTTTTTTGACAGTCATTCAATTTGCAATGGAGTATGTCCAAGAAACTGAATCCAGTCATGCACTCCCATTGCACAGTTCTTTCAAAGTTCTTACTTATTCACATCTATTACAACATTTTGAAACACATATTTTATTTTGTGATCATTATTCTTGATAACACGGTCTCGCAAAGTTCGTGTTGCTTTGGACAGTCTGTACACACGGTTACGAACGGGGATTCTTTTTTTTTATCAAAGGTTCACAGTAAAAAAAAATCGAGATACCATTGTTTAAAAAAAATTGAGGCAACATTATTTTTAACGTACGAAAGGCAATTCCATTTACTCTTATACAGGTATGAAACGAGGGCTGCAGATGACGTTTTTAAAAGACTGCACAGTTGTTGCGGCGAATTTCAGGAGGGTGCGAACTGCGCAGCCGCGAACGGAAACGTTGCCAATGGTCGGGCGCTTATGTAGAACCACGAGCCGTGGCCGAGTAAATGCCTGTCACATTGTTGATCTGCGCAGAGGTTGGCAATAGCCGCGTCCCAGTGGAGATAGGTGATTTCAGACCAGTCGTTGGTAGCAATGGAAGCTACCGAGCTCGCCAGTGCGTGAAACATCACGGACAGACATTATTCCCATGTGCTACCCAACAGTGCATAGCTGGCACTTCCGGTAGAAGGGGCGGGAAAACACGGCAATTTTGCCGGTCACCACGCACACCTGGCTTACAAATATTTTATCATCATGAAGCAAGATTTCTTTTTGCGACTGATGATTAGTCGCTTTATATACTATCCCAAATATGCACATGATGGCACATGCAACGTAGGATTGTAGTTGTACGTATCATAGGTATAGCAACCCTGTCAATGAGGGTAGTCGTAACAGAGCTTCGAGCTCTACATCCAGAATGTATTTTTCCTGATTCGCTGGTTAAATAGGCCAGAGAAGCTAATCAGGAGAAGCCACTGCCGTTGGAGAGCTACTTTTTAAGCTGAGCCTTCTTTGCAGGGTTGCTATATCAATGGCAGAGGTCTTCTAATACAAGAGACGGCTATGTTACTGTATAAGGACAATAGTTGGCAGCAGTGAATACGACGCTCTTTTATGTATATTTCATGTTGGCTATTGTTGTCGACACTTTTTTTGACATTGGTTGGTGATACTACCGGATGCCATTATATACCATTTATCCGAGCTTCTAGCGGGGAAGTTATTAACAGGGAATTATGCATACATTTCTGGTAAAATAATTTCTAGCTTTGCAATGTCTTAAACGAATAACTAGAGACGTGTAACATATCGTGTTGTTTTCTTACATCGGACTAGACTCCAGATGACTGCAGTCACGTTAGACGCCTCTCTATATTCGACAATAACTTGGCTTGCTAAGGAGAATATCCAACAAATGTAAGTTCCACGGTAGAAAGACCAATCTTCCGTTTATCAATGCAAGAAGTAAATGACGCCACATAGAGGCTCATGGTAACGGGATCACAGATAGTGCTCAGGTATGTACAGCACGGCGCAATCTACACTGTAACTCAATAATAACGTGAATTTTCAGGTCCATACGAATAACTGAAGTACACTTTCAAGTGTCTCACGTTGTCTCTCGCTTCTTGAAAATTATATTTATATTAAGTAAAAATCGTCCGAAAACACAGGTTATGAGAGTTCACCGTATTTAATCACAAAATGTGGAACCCCAGAACGAGAGAAGCAGGATAACTCCGAGGAAACCCCTAGATAATGACAACTCCTGCAATATGCGAACATAGTGAGGTGGCTTCACTCCGGGGTGTAATCAGTGAAGCCATGTTGGAGTTCAAGCAGTGTAACCACTACACCACCGCGGCCTCTGCTGCTCTAAATATTGGTGAAAATAATTTTTCCGTTATCGATTCTTCAAGTGCAACTTCTTTAAACTGCAACCGTAAAAAAAACTCAGTAATTCAGCAAAAATTTTGTACCGTTACAGAGCAGTTTGTTAGGTTTATATAAAATATTAACTATTAACAAAAGCAATTCAAAGTAAATTTCTGCGCAATAATTTGCCAGGGTTAATATTTTAGAGAAACCGTGGACTAATTGACACGCGTTTTTTTCTTTGGCATCTGTACCACTTGTGTTGGTAAACGTAGACAGTAAGATCAATTTAAAAGTAATAGCTATGTTGTTTAATTAATTTAGTTTGTTTATTTGGCCGCTTTGCATACCTCGAACAGAACCTGACCTTCGGACCTCAGTAGTGGTGCAAGGTGGATGGTAAGGTGAGTGGACTTTACGTCTCGTCGACGACGACACACAACTTGGTACAATGACAGCAGCTGGGAGAGGAGTCGGCCATGGCCTTTGTTAAGAAACCATTCCAGAATTTGCCGGGAGCGATTTCGGGAAACCACGGAAAACCGAAATAAGGACGGTAGGAGTAGGGGATCGAACCCGGGTTCTTCTGAATGCGAGAACGTGTTACCGTTGTGCCAGCTCGCTCGGTGGTACAAGGTGGAAAGGTGATAGGAGTCGGTTAGGGCCTATTATAAAACTGAGTTATGTGTTCCTTTTACTGAAAAGCTTTTACTGTAATTGTACTACTATTACAATCAGAACTGGGGTATGTCAACTAGCAACAAAACGTTCCTGTCCTTTGCTATAGTTCTGCTTGTCATGCGAACAATCGAAACCATCCCGGCATACATGCAATGTTGACACAGAAGTTTCGGAATGTGGAAACCAAATTATGGTACATGGCGCAGTAGTTCCGGTATTCGAAATGTAAAGCTCGTAAATAGTTAAACCTCAATATTTATAACTCTGCAACCCCTCAAATGAGATGTTGATGAGAATGTTAGTGGATTAATATGATACTGTCGAGTGAATCTTAGTAGGAGATCTGGGGGTGTAATTTTGGCCAGAGCTAGGAGTCAGCTCTGCAGAACCCTGCTCCTTTTTCTCCTGGACTTTCTCCGAAACTAAATAGAAATGAGACAACAAGGACAATCCGGCAACCCTTCTAACATAGCTCCCTGGGCCGACTTCTCCCCTTACACTGATGGATCCGTCTCAGCTGTAAATAGTCGAAAACTGAGACGAAGTTATATTATATATGGTACGAACACTGATATTATTTAATTAATTTGTAATTATTACCAAAATTATAACTGTACAATGCCCCTTCCCATGCTACAAATAAACAAATATAGACTTGCACCTATAAAATTAAAGCACGACCTCGTCCACTACAAACAAAATCTGAAGCCTATATCCGCTCCTGGGCTGGAAGTGTTGTAGGTTTGGCAACACTGACGGCTGTACATATATGTAAAGAAATGCGGCTCCTACAACAAACACTTCTCAGAGTGAAGCCAGCGAAGCGAAGTTTCGCCGCGAACCAACACACCTCCGGGCTGCTGTACATAAAAAAGGAAGAACAAAGCATGGCAGCGGTAAAGCTGCAAACCTATCGCCGGAGGCGGAAATCTCACTTGCGTGGACGAATCTCCGTGGAAATAATCCGCACTCGTGCCAACCGCTTGGCCGATTAAAAAAAGGAACTCCCGCCGTGCTAAAAAAAATGACGGCGCGAAATTTCCAGCGAAGCGATGAGGGTCGGAAGGGTGGGAAAGGAGGAGGGGTTTGGCGAGAGGAATGAGAATGTGGAAATCGCGGTGAATAGCCTGTATTGATAAGAGGGCGGCGTGTTGACAGATGTCAGCTGGGGCGGAGTGATACATGACGTTGCCATGGCGACGTGGTGGCCCGCGGGAGATCCTGGACCAGCCGAGTACTTTGTATGGTCCCTCACACAGGCGAGTGAACTTTCCTAACAGCTCGCTAGTGTCAACATTTCAACAACTAAGTCATGTATGTCCCGTATGGAAAATCGCGTGTCAGTTGGTTTCATGAGCGAATGAGTGTGGCACGATGTTGGCAGCACTGCATACTCTGCCCTGTATTTGTTGAAGGTGGAACATCTGCCACCATCTTGGGTTTATTTAAATTTTGGCAGTAACGTTTGTTTCCTATTATTTTTTTGTGTGACTTCGAGAAGGAGCAGAACATTTCTTGGTGGATAATATAACCTTAAGGTTGAGGTAAATTTTTTTTTATAAATTTGCCTTGTAAAAATGCAAAAGTATAACTAAACTATTTTACATTTCGGAAATGATAAGACAAGCTAATTCGTGAGCAAGTGAAGGTGTAACATTGTTGAAAACACTCCATTTTCTGTAGGGTATCAGTTAATGACACGAGTTAGTGATAGTGAAACTATAATGGCAACACTGAAAGACCTGGCGACAATATTCTGATGCTGTTGCAGTTGCAGTTGCACAATAGCTAGCAGGATGGTCAGATAAATGCACAGAGAATTATCTCAGAGTTCCCAAATCGGTAGTTTTCAATGTAGGGTTATTTTCATATCTGCAATTTGTGAAGTAATATTATCAGTGGCTGTTCGGCATTCGTTATATTTGCGTGATAACCAGTATTGCTAGAAAACTAATTTTTTTTTTTAAACACTGAATTGCCGACACTTCCGTGCACATGCTAAGTACCACAATAAACACTGCCCGGCCGCCCACCGCGGGTTGTATCTATATAAACCACATACTGCGCAGATCATCCTAACAATTCAGCGATGAAACTTATTGACACGAAGTTTCCAGGTGTTACACCAAGCATTGCTGACGGCCTGAGCTTCCAGGATGGCTTGACAGAATGTGCGCGCTTCTGGACTGGCTCCGGCTGACGTCAGAGGAAGGGTAGAAGAGGCAGCACATCGTGTCACTCAGGAGTAGTGGAAGAGTGGGGGAAGGACACCGCGTGTCGCGCGCGCAGTCGAGCGCTGTCTCGTTACACTGCCTCCTCAAATATGTTCGTCTCAAAGATACTTCTTAACATCAGGACCTTATTAAACTGCCAACCGAACAATTTGGGAAATAAACCAGCAAGGAGTAGAACAGGGTTTGAACATTAGCTTCAACACATTTTATGTTTACAAAATAAGATATAAGTAGAGATGATGGCTAGAGAAGGTGATTTATCGCGAGAACGTATTATACCAGCATGTTCTGCAATTCAGTGTAGCGTCATGTATTATTGGCCAGCGGTTATGTGGCACAGTCTACTTGTTTACAGACGAATCACAGACGTCCAGTAGTAGCGCACCAGAGTTATCATTGGCCCAGTCAAATAGGGATTCGCCGGTAACGAAATAAAATCGTCAGAAATGAATACATTACACTGAAGCCTAGAAAACTGTCAACATTTCCCGCGATAAATCACCTTCTCTAATGACGGTATATCGCGAAAATTATGTGTGCCAACATACCCTTGAAAACACGATGGTTTCTTGCGAAATGCATGAATGGGTCGTATGCATCTGACGCAACGTGGCTGTCTGAAAACCAGTAATAGGCATCACATATTAACAATAGCGGGATTTTTATAGGTCTAGTCAAATAGGGCAAAAGCTCTACGCATAAGCGAAAATCAGTCTTATTGACGTAAGCCGAACATATGTTGAAACCCAGCAAATAGTCAAGTTTGCCCGCGATAAACCATCATCTCTAGAGATAAGCTACAACGAGCTATGGACATCAGTCCTGTGTGGTTTTATTATATCTGCATAACACCAAAGTCAACAGTAGAACGAGGTGAAGACAGCATTCCCCCCTAAATAATCATTTCATGTACGTGTGGAACATAAGGGCTACGAGAACATTATATATTGCCAGCAGTAATATTATCTTAGAAAACAAGATCTATGAGTTCTACAAAATGTAGCCAATAGTCCCCCTTAAATATTATTATTTTGTGTGCAGCAATATGATACACTCGGTTAAAACTAAAGTCAGCACTTTCAAAGCTCAGGGTAGTTCTTCCAGTCGTTCTGCCATGCAAGCATACTGGAGCAAATAATAAACCCGTTGTGTTGATTTCATGAAATACAAAAGTTGACTTCTTAGGTCATAAAACCAAATTATTTGTTTTTATTATTGTTTACAAGAAATTACCCAACGTTTCTCACTTAACAATGAACACCATAAACGTTTGACTATCCTACTACGAAAGGAGTTTGATGATTACTGAAAAATATTGCGACCGCTCATACTGTTATGTATAGTCACTCTTTTCATAAATTGAAAATTGCCAGAATTTATAATTTGGGACGAACATTTAGACACTTAATATTACAAAGTTACATTTCTATGACGGTGCTGTATGAAACTTCGAAGCCTTCGGTATCAAGCATAACATGTATAGGCCTAACAATGACGAGATATGTCTGTTACTAAGTTATGCAACACAACCTCAATATAAATAATGCAAAACGTTAATTTAAATGCAAATGAACAAATTACGCTGAACAGTAACGAAAAAAAAGAAAGAAAGAAGTCGGCAGCGATTACTTATTTTGCATTGCCCCAGGAATTGCACGCGGAATTGAAATGGACGGAGAAAAAACAGCGAAAATCGTGCTACATAATTGTATTCTTCTTCTCTTTATTTTACCCAAGTAATAAGTGGCGTATTTTTACAGAATAAATTTCTACCAATTAAAAACACGTCTCTATGTCAAAGTTTAAAAAGATCTTTAGAAACTTAGATACATTTTAATAGTGGGCGAGCTGTAACCGTATCTAACGGCAGGAAATTTTTTCGCAAAATGAAAGCAATAAATGAGTATTTGAACTACGTAAAACTTGTAAGTAAGGAATCATAATTATTTTACAATATCTGGAAACATTCTTGTAACCATGCTCAGGAAGCCAGAATTATTTTTCACGTATTGGTACTGGCACTTTTCAAGCTGGCTTCCGAATAGTGACCTTGGATTTTAGAATATATTTTAAACAATATCGTAGTGTCACAAGCTCGTAAAATAAGTCACTCCATTATCATGCTGTCTATTCTTTGTAATCGTTCGATGATTGTCTTCTGCCGACCCGTCGCTATTAAGTTTTCATGTTGATGTGTTTGTACGGCATTTAACAGGATAACATAGGCTGCACAACAAGTTTCTGATATCTTATGCCGACATGTGTCTAGTAAATGTACTCGTTGAAATGCTGGCAAGGCAGTTACCCGGCGGAGATATAACAGTCATAATAATATTATACAAGCTGAAGTATGTTTGTTTCTTATGGGCTAGGTAGTGACGTAGGATCACATTTCTCCCGGGAAAATGCACGGCTTGGTGAAGACTGGAGGAAAAAGAAGTGTATAGTGGCAGGAGGGAACCCAAATAATTTAGTGACACAATTTTATTTTTCAAAATGTTTCTAAAATTGTCATTTATGACCTTTAATCCTTTTTACAGCAATTTGTACTTTAAAAACATTTTTTGTTTAAGATATAATATCCCATTAAATTGAAAACCCTGTGGGCAAAGTCGCTGATTTTACCTATAAATAAATTAACCAAGAAGTAATTAATGATATGTGTAATATGTTTATTACATAGTTTAAACTTTGTTAAATACGCATTTATGTTTTACATTGTTTCTGTCGTTTACTGATGTTACTGTCCAAAGTTCCATAATTTTTTTACAGTCCCTCTGTCGAACTCATGGCTAAAAGCTAGTTTCTTGATACCTCCTGTCTAGTATTTGGTATGTTGTCAAGACCACAGTTTATAACTACAGGTCTGGACACCGAAGCTGATGAATTGGCTCATTTATGACTGAAAGCCGCACTAGTACAGTGGTGTTGTATTAACATTGCAATAAACTGTCATGCTACTACTGCCCCTAGCGTCTCTAACAAGAACTTGCTACTTATACGTCAATTTAAGGGGGAATGTTTGACAGTTTTATTGCATTTTCAGTTTTTGAGCCATAACATTGATTCAAATTGTATTATCAAATTTTTCTCTTCGACAAAGTATAGGATATATTCTTGATAAACTGTTTGACATAAATAATAATGGAATATTTCATTGATTTGACATTCAGAATCATTGCAAAGGAATTATGTGTTAACTTACTTACATTGATTCTGCATGACAAATTAATGAAATATTTCATCATTATTTATGTCAGTCAGTTCACCAAGAATATATCCTACGCTTTGTCGAAGAGAAAAATTTGGTAATACAATTTGAATAAATGTTATGGCTCAAAAACTAAAAATACAATATAATTCTCAAACACTCCCCCTTAAAGCAGTGTTAAAACAACACCACTATAACAGTGGCGCCAGACAGTCATATGAAGATAAATGTTCAAAGTCAACATACAGACCGGTTCATCTATGGTCGTGGTCAAGATGCTTCACGGGAGAAGATGTAAGAGTTTTCTGATATCGCCTTAGCCAAATGTCTAGTAAATCTCCCTATGTGTTGTGAAGGTCTTAAACGAGAGGAGATAGAAGAATGTTCTGATGTGCGAGATGAATGCTGGCGAGGCAGAATGAAGGAAGGGAGGAACATGTCAGCCTGGAGACAAGGAACGGTAGGTGACTACACCCCCGCCAAGGGCTAGAAGGGTGGAAGGACGGGGGTGGAAGGGGTGATGTTTGCAGACTGACTGGCCAACCCCGAGAGAGCGACGCGGGCTAATGATTTAAGCCTCCCCCCTGCGGCCTGCTAGAGGAGGGGTGGGGTGGGGGTGTTATCAGCGGGAACCACGGCTCGATAAGCCCTCCCCTCACCCTTGCCTTCAGGGCAACTGTAGCGAGAGTTTCTAGCTCGAGGGTGGAGCGGGGCTTTCCAGGTCACTGGTTACAACCCTTTAAGCTTATCCCGCACTTCTACACTTGCGCACTTATCGCGGGCCCCGGGGGGTGGAACTGACCTTATCTGGAACAACTGTCTACCTTACCTCCCCGCACTTCTCGGACTAACAAAGCGACGAGGACCGACGTAAAAACAGAGCGAGGGAGAGGAGAGGTATTTCCGCCACATTGGGCCGCAGCCCGCCCGCGCGATTATCGGTTGCCGACATCCCAGTATCGCGCCTAACCAACCCAACATAAAAGTAATCTGTGTTTCAGAGAAGTATAGGACTTCTCCACTCCACACATACCAATATAGATTTTCAAGTTTAGAAATGAGGAGCTCCGTTTATAATGGAAAATAGTTTCAACCTCCTTCAACTTGGAGGAATCCCTGCACAATTAAGGCACGG
The DNA here is from genome assembly GCA_003012365.1 of Medauroidea extradentata. Classification (NCBI taxonomy): domain Eukaryota; kingdom Metazoa; phylum Arthropoda; class Insecta; order Phasmatodea; family Phasmatidae; genus Medauroidea; species Medauroidea extradentata. The sequence goes on along the minus strand of PNEQ01116184.1, from coordinate 76,120 downwards.
GTGAATGGCTGCATGTCGATGTAACTATTTCCAAAAAAAGGACGTGCAAAACTTTTAAAATCCAGATATTGTCTGTGAAATCCACCCAATTTTAATTCATGTAAAGAACTTCATGTATGTATGCACGTATATGCCTTATTGTTTTTTAATAATTCACAAGGCGTGACTTCTTAGACAACATTAAAGCAATGAAGCAAAATTCACACGAGTTCTCGGTTGGCCATAACACAGGCGTTATCGATACTATGTTTTGAAAGTAAAAGGAATCTGTGAGCAACTATTATTAAAAAAAAATAAATCTTCCCCGAAATATAATTTGTGACTACCAATATTACTGTGAAAGCATTAAATATTCTTTATAAATAATCATCAATTATTTAAAATGCAATTGGCGATTAGATCCAGAAATCGATCATCGAGTCGATGCATTTGATTTTTTAACGGGAAATAATTTTCGCTGACAAAAATTTTTGAGACAAGAAGTTGGTTTATATGAAGTAAACTGATTTCACTAGAACACACAATTAACGAACTCTTACCAGCAAAATTTGAACATTCAATTATCTTGTTGTTTTCAGTGCTTATTGATATTGTAGAATTACGTTAAAAGTACAAAGTGCGTAAATTCGAATCACTTATTTTCAACAATTTTACTGACGGATTATACGAAGCGAATAGTTTCCAAGAAACTTATTAACTAAAAATGATTCACAGTTGTGTCCTGCCGTTTGGTTTTATCGTTTCTCCGCTACAACCTTGCGCACATTGCACCTGAACCAGTGATTCATGTCCATCAAACGTTCTCGGGCTGTGATAACACAAACACTAAAACATTTCAACGTAATGTATCTCTTGAAACAACATTTTCAGGGAAAAACCCGATGTACCTGAAATTACAGTGATAAGTTCTTCTTAAGTGACATACTAACAGGTAACTTCTCAAAGAACAGAGTCAAGAAACACCTGGAAAATATAAATTTAGTAGAGAAATTTCACGATCGAGGATTCATTCGTTGCATCATAGATCCACTTCATGAGATAAAGTAGATGAGTTTATAATTTGTTTAAAATCCTGTATTATATCAAATGGATGTGTAAAAGAATGCATTACATGCATCCCTACGTAGAATTGCAACACCGAAATGAACATGCACTTTAATAACAAAACATTTTAATAGCTGACATAAATTGAAATGTAACATTACTTATTTCGATGTTTCAACAAAATGAACAGCACAGCTAACGAAATCCTTATAAGGGGGAAACGGTTGATTCAATTCTAAATGGTAGAATTTTATAAACAATTTATATTGGAAATTCTAAATTATCTAAGTGCCAAAAGACACCGAATTCAGTAAATAATCTCAAAATTAACTATGTACTAGTGCCTAAGATTTGCTGTAAGAGCTAAATCCCAATAATTTTCTTAAAAGTTCTAATGAGAGTTGAAAGACTGCATGTCCCATATGTACGCATACTCTTGCGTCGCTGTTCTTCCCTTTTACTCTAAAGCATATTTTTGGTACTTTAACCATATAGAATTTCCACTCTACAATTTATAATCATGTGTACGATTGACCACACCAAACCTATTTTTAGTTTAACACGTTATTGACTAGACAGAGAAAAAAATTATCGGAGTACGGGTCACTTCCAAGTTCACATCACTGTCTTGTTTGTGCCTCACATTATTCGACATGCTGCGTAAAAGTACAAGTCGACAATAAACAGTTAACAATAGTGAGAACTGCTGTCAAGTGAGCACATCTGAAGCAATGGTTATAATAACTTTTAACTCGATTTTTATACTTCCACGTCTTTTCAATACAAGGATAGTAGTTTACAAAATAAACATAGCGGTTTTGTTTGTCCATTTTAAGAAATTTTGGTGAAAAGAATATTGCTCTAACTTGAAACAGTGTCAGCTCTGACTCATGGTTATTGGATAGCGTGACTCATTGCTCATTTGACTGCGCCAATCAGAATAATATTACTGAGACACAACACGTATGTGATTAGCGGGTATAACTCTAAACGTTGAGAGTTATAAAACATATAATAACTGACCACAAAATAGAGCTGCAGACGTGTTAATAGAGCATTGAAACAAATTGGTGCAAAATACCTTTCAACAATAATTAGTGACTGTACCCATTTTAAAAACCTTACATCTGAGGCGATAGTAAAACATTTGTCATTTGTTTTATAAACAAGCTGATATTCAAAAGGGTTAATTTTGCTTTGAACATATCAAAAAATGTTTTAGTAGGCTCTACCTCTCGTCGACAGCGAGGACATTACAAACGGTTATGCACAAAGTTACATCATGACAAGAAATATGAAAGCAGTTGGCCAATGTCTACGTTAAGGAACCGTCTCGGCATTCACGTTTCAAAAACCACCAATAATATTAGCTCCTAAATAGCAGTGAAGTGAAAGTGAAAAGTAGCTAGCAGTGTAGAAAATTCTATTTCATAAACAAATTTCATGGACTACTAAAATACTACACTATTTTACATGTTCAGTAGTCAGCTGATGATATTGTGCTTTGCTATTATTTTTGTTTATAATCTCTACTTGTATATTTGCAACTCAAACTGATAAATTATATGCTGCTCTTGTGAAACATACAGTGAAATGTCTAAAAGAGAACTGAATAATAGGATGCAGGAAAATTATCTCAGGAAAATTTTGGAAAACGAAGATGTTTTATTTGGTGCATTCTCTAGCACCGTTTCAAAAGATATGAAGAAAACGTGTTGGATTAGCATTCGAGATTGTGCTGTAGCAATAGGCATAGTTAGAAATGTCAAAGAATATGCTTATAGTTGTGATAGTACATGGCCACATTTAAGAAGTAGAATTGTGGTAAGTATTTTACCTAACCTATGTCACAATTAAATTAATAAATTAAAAATTAACGATGCAAAAACTCCATGTATTTGTGTAAGAGTGTATCAATGCAAATACTGAGACATGTATTGTGTATTGCAGTGGTTTTATTCATTGCTGTTTTGTGATTCAGGCAAAACTTGATCGGACAGAAAAATCTAGGGTGCATGGCGATCCTAATATTAAACTAGATGTTACGGATAATTTATTTATGGAGATAATTGGCAATACGTTCCCAATGTTAAAAGGGTTACGTGTGCAGGACAGCTTCGAACAAGTTGAGCAGCTAGAATGCCAAGCTGCAGCTGTCCCACAAAATGATGATCATGTTGATTGTATGAATCAATAGGAGTAAATATAAATACATACATTACAAAACAACTCACCTGCTGCTCGGGAACCCACTGCAATGCCAAGTAAGCAGGTATTAAAAGTGTAATAACTAAATTATACTTTTGAATTATTTGTGTAAAAATAAGATTTTATTATTTACAGGTTCATACACAAGCATCAAGAAAAGAGAACCCCAGAAAACAATAAATGTTTTGAAGACTTGCGATGTAAAAAAATGAAACTTCAAGTACGCAAACTTCAGCTAGAAATATGGGAAACCGAAAGCAGACTCAAGGTTGAACACTGAGAATTAACAGCAGACATTAAAAGTGTTGAGGTGAATAGTGCTGAAATGAGTCAGCCGGAGGGTTCTGGCATTGTTATTGTCAACAATGGTCAATATGAGATAACTTAATATTGTGCTTCAACAAAATTATCAGGCATAAGCTAAATTCATATACAGTCGTTGAACGTGTAATATATCGCAGGCAATACTTAGTTATTTTCTACTTTACACTTCCCTTAAATTTTCATATATTTTCCATAAATTTAATAATTAATATTTGTGAACAATGCCTTCCAATATCTTAAAAGGTTTAACAAATGCATTAAAGTTTCAGTTATTTGCAAATGAATAACTTATCGCCGAGAATGATTATAGAAGAATTGAAGTTTTTCTTGTGCTTGTATCAAATTCTCTTGCTCATCTTCACCATGATCATATTCTACTACATTTTCTTCATGTTCATCTTCGTTCCACTCCACAAGCTCCTGTTTTGTTAGGTTACTCAGTGTAACACAGCATTTGACAACATTGCATGCCAAAATTGAACTAACACGAAGGTAATTCAAACATGGAAATGTTTCCTTTAATTTACTAATCGCACATTCAACATTTCGTCGCGTCTGTCTGTGTGCACGAAAAAATCTATGCAGTCCTTGATCACCATTTTGTAAAATGGGTGGAATTAGCCAAGATTGTAATGGAAACATGGAGTCACCAAGAAGAACGCCACCTGGGAACTGTTGTACAATGAACTGTTCCGTAACACACGAGCATCACTGACGCTCCCAGGACAATTTGCACAAACATAATAAAACCGCAGGTCTGGTCCAGTTACTAACATTACATTTACAGAATGGTTACCATGTCTATCTACATAAGCTTGTTCATCTGAAGAAGGAGCATCTATTTTAATAAGCGTTCCATCCAAAACACCACAAATTAGTGGGATTCCTGCTATTTCGCTGAACTTTTGACCAACTTCATCAACATTTTCTGGCCAGCGCAGTGTATTTACTAGCAGGATGTTATTCTCAACACTTCTACAGACAGTAGCTTTTGAAACAATATGCATGTCAGCAACACAGTGGTATTGCGCACCACTGTCAAGCCAGTGTAATGCTATTTAGAGTCGTTTTGCTGAAAGTGCCTGGTTTCTTACAGTTATATGAGCTAATAAAGGTTAAATGCTTGTGAGCACATACTTAAAAAAACGCCACGTTTTAACCTAAAGCGTTCATTGTACTCGTATGTTTCTTCTAACAACACATAGCTTTCCTTTCTTGACAATATCTAGGCCGTCTCACTATCACTTCGTCATATTCACTTCCACTAGAATCTGAGGATTCCATTGGTCAACAATTTTGTATCACTCACAAACCTATGACTGTTAATATTCACGACTTTTAAAATATTTATGATAATGCAGTGACTGATAAATTACAGTGCTTATAATCTGTCCAAAATACTAGTGTCTGACATTTATGAAACGCTCATAATATTGAACTCATAATATTAATCATTATTAGGAGTTTTACCCTGCTAGCTACTTTTTTACACTACTAGTATTTTTATGAAACAGAACTTGAAACTGTTTGCTACTTTTACTATTCCACACTCCTACACAGTAAAAAAAATTTTTGTAGTGTTACAAAAAAGTTTTTTGGAAACTTGTTTCCAAAAATCTTTTTTGTAACACTACAGACAATTTTGTAATATTTACAAAAAACTTGCACGTTTACAAATTTTTTTTGTATATTTGCAAACATTTCTGTAAATCTACAAACAAATTTTGTATATTTACTGCTAATATTTGGTTCACTTTACAACAATTGTTTGTAGAGTTACAAAAAAATTTTCTGGAAACTAGTTTCCAAAATTTTTTTTGTAAAATTACGAAATATTTTGTAAAATTTGTCTGGTCTTCAATGTTCATTTTGTTTCAAATCGAAAAATTTACTCATTGCCATTTATTTTACTAGTTCCTAAAGGTATTCACAATATTTATAACCACTTTAAAAGGTTTCGGACATCTCACATTTATTACCTGACTGATAATGTTCTGATATTAATTTACAAGATTTTCCTTGTAAATGTACAATATTTTTTACTGTGTAATAAAAAGACTAATTAGTTTTATGAAACAGGCTTCGTAAACCGCAAGAAGGCGTAGTCAGGATGGCTGGAGGTGGGAAACAAACACGAGTGCTTCTGAATGCGAGTGTTTCCGTTGTGCTGGCTCGCCCGATAACATATTATAAAGTCGTGCTTCCCAGGAGTAACTGAGCTCGTCTCGTGTGTGAAAAGAAGCGTGAATGTTCCCACTCCAAGCAGGATCCTGAGTTATTGTTGAAGATCTGTAAAAATACAAGAAAATATCATGAATCAGATTAAGAATTCGATGGACTTCAAACAATTGTACAGTAGGTTCACAGCTTATCAGACACGGCATATAAAAACCTTAACGAAGGACATAATATACAATCTCTTGTCTCCTGGTCAAGCATCGAGGCAGCAACTAATGGCTAAAGCCCAGTAGTTTACGTGAAAATATCCTTATACCATTTTGTTCCAATGCCTTATGCGCACATCTGTAGCTTTGCTTCGTGGCCAGTGATTGTATGTTTGTAACTCTCAGCGTCTAGGGATCCTACCAGCAAATCACAGACGTGTTGTGTCTCAGTAACATTATTATGATTGATACAGTCAAGTAAGTGACGCCTCTGCACAAAACACGCTATCCAATAACTATAAAGCAGACCTTAAGATGTACACATAAGGCATTGAAACATTGTGGCGTAGTAATATTTTCGCGAAAATTGCCGGTTCCTGTCAATTGGCCGGAACACACAAAGGACCGTAGAATCTAGCAAGGTAGTATTCAAAACGTATCCTACCTTATATGGTTGTATGGCAATTGTCTCACACGGTTACCACATGAAGACTGTACGTACATATTTTGTACGGATGAAGAAAATACAGAAGTGAGTATCATGTTTACACCACAGTTGGCACCACTGGTCTGTGCTATCTCACGCTTCAGCGTCATGTTTGTCCATACCACACAAGATACAGCCACTGGTCTAGGAAACGTTCCTCATTGATGGACATTCAGCCAGTGGAGCGCCTAGTTGACATTATTCAAATAAAAAAAAAACGAACTTAGGTAATTAAAACACACAATCGTAAGCCAAACAAGCGAAGCTGCAGGCGTGGTCGTAAAGCACTGAAACAAGTTGCTACAATAATATTTTCGCAAACAATCACTAATCCCTAATTTCGATACCGGCGGGGTCGGACTCCGGAGTTTGGGCAGTGAGAGTCGTGTTCGCTGGTCGGAAGGCTTTCTCGGGAATATCTCTCATTCCGGCGCTTCTCTATCTTGTGCCTCATTCCATGTCATTCTCCAGCGCAAGCAGATGTCTGTAGGCACCCAATAGTAATTCTGCATTCTGGGATCGACACTCCGGCTTTAGGGCATCCTCCTCATGCGATATTTATTTATCTAGAGATTCAAATTAGTTAATACCCGTCTGACCAGTCTTTACCTCTGAGAAGTGAGTGCACTGTTGTATGTCGACAACTTGCTGGTATGGCAGGGGAAGAGCGCGGGGTTAACGGGCCGGTACCTAGTACAGTTACTGCACAAGCACAATATACTGTCTTTTTCTGCTATCACACACTCTCTGGCAATATTACGACCTGTCTTTTCACTTACACCTACCGTAAAACGGGGTGATCAGAAACACTGGGGTGAATATAAATACAATTTTAAAGCTACATTTTCGGTATTTATTCTGTTTTAATAATTCTGTTCTTAGGTAGGCAAGTTAAAACAGTTTACAAACAAACAGTTTTATTGTATTTATAAATTTGCTAAGCAAAAGGTATCAACTAGGAATTTATTTCTAATTTTGTTTCTATTCACCCCAGTGTTTCTAATCACTCCGTTTTACAGTACTGCTTTCACCGCTCTTTCAAATGCTTTGCCTAACGGGATAATCAAACTACTTTTCTTTTTCTTCTTTACAAAATGTTATAACATTGTAAATAATCTTTCTACTTTGTGACAGGTACACTTCCGTTGATTTCCTTCGAGGCGTTGCCATTCTTTACGAGTTTCCCAATGAAATGTCTGTTCAACTTTAGTTCTGTTATGTTACAACGTCACTGATAGTCAAACTTTCACATAAAATGTGGGATCAACGCAATCACAGCAATCTTTGCCACACACACACGCGCAACACTCCGGTACCATGCGTATGTGCCAGTGTGTGGTTGTGCAGACTATACACTGCAACCTGCCGGACACGATTATGTCATACCAACACTGTAGTTCCTCTACCTGCCGCAGCCAATAACTCATCACACGGGTAGTACATAACATCAAAGTTTTGTCACTTTGAAAAGTTAAGTAAACATAGTGAAAACTATTACAAAGCGAAAGTAACTAGGAGGCGGTTTATATTAAATATGTTACATTTCAGGCTTAACGCAGCCGAGTGATCATAACTTTGGCAATGAATGCCAGCAGCTGTGTGACGTCATGGGGTGACGTAGTTGTAGTTGCTGCCGCCAGGAGCGCTGCTGTGGCAACTGTACGTTTCATGCACCGGCACACTGCAATCATCGTGGCTGCCCTCTATCCCCCTGCCCTGCACCGCTGTACTGCACTACACTACACTGCACTGCACTGCCCCGCGGCGTGAGGTCGTCTTTGTTACAACTGTCCCCGGCCCGGTGAGTAATAGATTCCGGAGATTACTGCCACAACACCAGCACTCTCGCACAGGCCAGCCAACTAAATAAATACTACTCTGGTTTGCAATCTACGTACAGCTCGTGTCAAAGAGCGCCCAACACGAATGTTCGACAAAAATACCGCCTCCTTCCTCATGTATAGGGACCAAGCGTTATTCCCCAACAACAAACTAGACTGCAAGCTTTCGTACGTTGGTTCGATATTTACCGGTAGCGTTACTACTTAATGTTATGCCACGGTAAGTGCTTCTGACCAAGAATTAGAAGTTTCCTTTTAAAATGACTAATCGTCTGTAGAAGCGTCATGCACGTAAATAACTTCACATAAGTGCCCAATGAAATCACAGACTGCGTTTAGGTACGTACGAGAAATGAAGTCCACTTTGTCGTCAAATAATAACTCTAATTGTGCATGTATCTACTCATCTACTTCGCCTGCCTATAGGTGCACTTCTGAGCGTCCAATGTGAAGTTTCCAAAATTTAATAAATACAACTTAACTGTCTTGGAAATGCTATCTTGAACCTTTACAACGACAATTTCGTTGCATTTTGCAGGAAATTCAGAACATAACATAAATAGTAAAATATAAGAAATGGTGGTTGATATAATTACATATGTATATATTTATGAATTTTAACATGTTTGTGTGTATATTACCTAAATTTAATTTATTTATGAATATAAGCATCTGTTTACGTATGTGTTAATATGTTTATGAGTATAGGTAGAGGTACGTCAATTTCGCAAATACATTCCAGGTCAGGTTGAACGCCAAAAACATATACTTCATAATCACGTGTGTGATTAGCTGGCGGCTGTCACGAAACGCCAATGAATTGTCGACTGTATCCAGAGCGTGTACAGGACTGAGCAATCTAGGCTACTGCCAGATGAATCCGTGAAATTGACGTACCTCTAAGTATAGGCTAACGTATGTGTATATGAGTATGTATAAGTATACACAGTTAGTGCAGTGTTGTATCTCACAAGCACACAGCGCAAACCACAGGGCATAGTCAGACGTGAAGACAGCATGTATAGCGGACTTGAATGTTGCAGAGAGAGTGCAGTATGCAGTGTTCAGGCTGGGATACAAGCTACTATACGTGGGTGGGCGCTCTACAGCCTAGCAGTGAGGCAGTTGTAAGTACGTCCGTGCTACGTCTTCATTAGCGTCGCGGCAAGGCGCCCCCCCCCCCCCCCCCCCCCCCCCCCGGTGGCCCAGCGCCGAGCTAATTAAGGCTGCGCCCGATGTGCTCGACGCTGTTATGAATTACTGCTCGTTAAGGCCCCCTGCGCGCGCCACGCACACCCTGAATACTTGATCAACTCTACCTCACCCCGCGAGATGGCTCCCACCAAACTGACTGGACCCACGTCGCTATATTAAGACCCTGCCCCGAACTTCTCGGCTCTCGAGAGAATTATTTTTTAAACCCAGGCGAGAGCCAATATCGTAAAATTGCTCTGTAACTTTGTTGCGCAATGGTTTCAGTCTATTATGTAATCTTTTCAGTTAAATGGTAGGAAGATTTTAGCTACGTTATCTGTTAAATAATATTTCAATAAATAACAAATTAGCTACCATCGTGCTGTATTTTGTCTCGACAAAATCACTGTTTGTAGTAAATATTAGTTATATTAAAGTCACAAGGCGACATGTTATCGTAAGAAATGTAAAATATGGCCGAATACAGAGAACACAGAGCCTCTCCCTACTATATATATATATATATATATATATATATATATATATATATATATATATATATATATATATATATATATATTGACTGTAGTTGTTGCCAAAACTTCATTCAGGAATACCGTTTGTGATAGCGCCGTGGGCCATTCTTTACTATTTTCAGACCTTCTAAGCTAGCAAAACCAAACTCAAACTGACACACCTAGTTAAAAATCTTAGGCTTTCTAAGCTAGAACAAAGAAACCTAAACTGACCTCACCTAGTTAAAAATCTTAGGCTTTCTAAGCTAGTAAAAACAAACCAAAACTGACCTCGCCTAGTTTAAATTCTTAAGCTTTCTAAGCTAGTAAAAACAAACTCAAACTGACCTCAACTAGTTTAAATTATTAGGCTTTCTAAGCTAGTAAAAACAAACCCAAACTGACATTGCCTAGTTTAAATTCTTAGGCCTTCTATGCTAGCACAAACAAACATAAATTAACATAACCTAATTAAAAATTATCTAAACTTACCTCACCTTACTTAAAATAACACCACGTAACTTAAACATAAACCTAGCTGACTCTCCTTAACATTACGTAACCTCACCTCACCTAACCTTAAATAACCCAACCTCAACACACGCAGATACTAACCTAATCTTACCGTACATAACTTAAACTTACCTAATATAACCTTAGCTAACCTTAACTTTCATAATGTTGCGTGCCATGTACCTGGAGGCCGGTGGTCGGCAGCTGTGTCATAACACCTTGTGTACTGGCCCCTGAACTACAGGCCGGGCGGCTACGTGATGGAAGTCACGCCGAAGCTACGTCATAGGTACCTGTCTCAACTGTGCTTTTACCCTGCGAAGCGGCCTACGAGACTCAAGTCACGTCCGAAACATGATGAAATGTCTACTTTTAGACCCCTGTGATGCAGTTATTCCCCGACTGTTTCGAAGAGTATAAGAGGGCCGAATCGACAGATTTGGGAGAGTTTGCTATTGGTCGTGCTAGAGGAAGGTGTTATGCTTGTGGAGAGAGACTGGTGAAGATATCTTGGTGACGTCAAAGTCACACAAGACACGCCAACCGTCAATCATTGGTCGATTTCAGCCAACAGCGTGCAGAGTTGAGTGGGATCTAGCCAAAGAATCTGAAATTATGTCACATAATTTAGAAGAAACCATTACAATTTCATGAACAGACAGAATTCTTTTGTCCAACTTGCAAAATTGGACACTGACATGGTTGTAGAATCTTGCACGGATAAGGCGCGTACTAGACAGTAATACAGACGTGAAATGACGTGACGGCTCATTTGATACGAGCAGACTTCACCGCTTATTGGTTGCCTGAGACTGTAGATACCAGCACCGTGCATGTTTGGTTCCTGCGTGTTACGGCACGTCCTTATTGGCCTGGCTTCCGGCTAGCAGGGCAGTTGCCTTACACTGATTGGCGGTTGGCGTTTCCGCCTTGCGTCTGGCCAGCGAAGTCATTTTAGTGCGAGCGATACTGAGTAAGTAATTCTAACGGCTCTTCCACCTTTGTGTTCCTAAATATTCTGTAAACAAGGTAAGCACTAGAGAGACAATAAAGCTGAATTCTTGGAAGATTCTCTCTAAAGGCAACCGCCTGGTGAACTGTGTGCTTGTGTTTGTGAATCGAGAATCGATGAGTCGCTACGAGTGAAGTCGACCTGCACGTGTATTTAGATATCGCCTCTACGGCCAAAGTCGTAAACGCGCGCGCAGTGTCCCCGCCGTAACGCTTTACCTGTGCGACTTCAAGCGGTGACCTTAACTTTTTACTGAACCCGTCCCTGTATCTAGGCGCAATGTTATTGTAAACCTCAATTTTGAGCGAATCCAGCACACGTATACTGAGCAACAACCGTCATGGAAACGCCGATTTTAGCCAAGTTTGAGGACTTTCAGTTAATACTTCCAATGTGTGTGTCTTAAAATTCGTATTCACAAGTAGTCTGAAGTGATTTTTTTTTCTTTTCGTAGATAAGCATTGTGGACGCACGTTTACTGATCTCTGAGAAAAAGAAACATAACTCCGAACGCGCCGCAAGCAGTTCAAGTATAGACAGGCGGCCGTCTTAAGAGAAGTCCTCGCACGGCGCATACATGGTGTTGTAGCGAGTCATGGGAATCCCTTTTTACGCCAAACTGCTTTAATGACTCCTTCTGCGTTATCTACTAAAATAGAACACACACTTGAAACTGCACTTCTATCATTTTAAAAATTCAGCATGATTGTTAGAAACATGATTCGGTGTCCCTAAAAATGTTTTAAAACGGCTGTTTTTTTTTTTTTTTTTTTTTTTTAGACTACTGTCACTTATAAAATACTACTTGA